>NCQV01146281.1:3141-14233 GCA_002740545.1 Lophocereus schottii | reverse complement strand
ATATATATATATATATGATACTTACATCATTGTCAATATTATCAAAAATAATGCATTCTATTATAAGACTGTTTTTCTCGTTGGTAAATTGGGATTGGTAAAGGGGTGAAGTTGGTTGAGGTGGATTAAAGTTGGTATTTTTTGTTGAAGTGTGTTGAAGTAAGTTAAAATTGGTATATTTTTTTTGAAATTGGTTAAAATAATGAGAATTAAATTTTGAAGGAGGTGAGTTGAAGTTAATTGAAGTTAGTAAATTGAAAAAGACCAACGAAAAAAACAGGCCTCCAATTGCAAAAAATCTATTATGTATATTTGGCTTGACAATTTTACCAAATGGTGGCAAGCAATGTGGAATATTATAAAGATAGAGTCACATACACATGTTTGATATCCTATTTGCTATAAATATTCAATTATTATTATAAAGAAATAGTGAAAGACATTTGATTTTCATCATTAGTATTTTTTCCTATCTATTTAAACATAAATATAAATACAAGTATGAAATATTCAAGATCTTAAATACAATACAGTCTTAATTACAGGCCCTATATATAAAATAATACCACAAATAGATTATCGCCAAAAGGTACCAATTAAGAGTCCAAGCCAACATTAACAATCAATGGTTGTAATTAAGATTATTTTTCCTTTAAGGTATTCTTTTTGTAGTAATATGTGAAAACTTACCGGATTATTTAAATTTTCAGAGTACATGAGTCCAAGTGAGTATTGTTAATATTTTGGTGGTAAGATTATTTTCCCTTTTAGTAGAAATTCTTATTGTGATATTTTTAATATCAACCTACAAACAATTACTACAATTAAAAAACTTATGATATTTTCCTTGCTTCGTATAGGTTCTTGAGATTAGTTTTCATTAATTATATAACATGACTTTGACAAAAAAATTATTGTTCATTTTGTGTCTTTTTTATTTTCTACAAAAATCGGAAGAATTGCCAGCGAAAACATTTACATTTTTTTCCCTCTTTCCACTTTCATCTGTCGGTGTCCATACACTTTCCTCTTTTTTGGGTGACATAGTGGCCTGTATAACTAGAAAACATAAGGTTAAGGCCTTGTATAACTAATTTTCAATGTCGATAACCTCTATAGCTAAAAATAAGAACGTTAAGGGCCTGTATGAACGTTACTGTTTGAACAAGCCTTGAGATGATGTTTTCCCTGACAATGCATTCAAATTATCCCGTCTTTCTTGTTTAATAGAATCAATCGTTTTTGTGCCTAGCTATCGAAACAATGTTTGTTATTAATTAAGTTTATTTAATATTTTATTTCAATAGAGAGACTGTTTAAAAAGAAAAACATTCGAAATACCCATTCATTATCGCTTTCATGAAATGAAGATATTACCTTGAAAAAACTCTATTTGAATATTTATTTTATGAACACACAATTCAATTCAATGCATACTTGATTTGTCTTTACGACTTGGTAATTTATTTTCCATGTTCCATTGAATGATACATTAAAGTGTCACTTAAATTCTTCGGGTGGAGTCACAATCCACTAGCAAATCATAAACACGTACAGGAGATCGATGGGAGGATACATCTGGAGAGTGTCATTTTGTGATCATAGTCATACTTCGTTAGGTGCACACAATATTCAATGTTGATGTTATGATGTATGAGGCTATGGACATATATATATCAAACGTGCCTAGCTGCCGAGGCAAAATTTTCGACGGTTATTCATCCTTACATATCAAAATTCTACAACAAACCAAAATAAGATATCGTAGGCATGCAATTGCATAAAAAAAACTAACCAATTTGGTCGAACTAAAGTAGCGATTGCTCTATTCAGTAATGAGCAATGAGCTGTATATGTTTCACGTCCTTTTCTATTTACAAGTTTCGAATAGAATATATTTTAGAGTTTATCTAACAAAGGTACATGAAAAAGTTAACAGATTTACACTTCATTTAGGGTACATTTATGGTTTTTATTTATACAAGTTTAGTATCTTTCTAGCTAAAATATTTTAAATTAAAGTTCTACTTAAAAACCAAAAATTCATAACATTCAAAGTACCCTTTATATGTTTTTCAATAAATTGGAGCAGGAGAAATTGAGATGGGGTGTATCATAGTCACCGTGGATATTTAAGGATAGTTTTTTACTAATTGGATCAAATATAGTGAATTTTTTTTTTTTGGAAAAATTAAGTCTAAAATTTTCTCAGCGTGCAAAACTTTAAACATGGTATGCATTAATTGAAGATATATGTAAAATTTTGAAAATAATATGATATTAAATCAGACATCCAAACTTAGATCGTATGGTATGAAAAGTAGGTAGCAATTTGAACATGATCTATGAAAATTCTAAATAAATACATTAACATTATTTCAAAAAATGAGCTAAAATTGCAAGAGCAAATTAGCGAAAGGGGTGCCTGGCAAATAGTTTTTTGAACAGTTTTTGGGCTAAACAGAGTTCTTTTGATCCAGATTAACTGTTTGACCAAGTACAAAAGGTAATCTAGGTGTTTGGTGAAAAAACTTTTTAAAAGAGTTTTTCGGGTCCAAAAGCTAATTTGAAAAAGCTAATTCCATGAGCTTTTTGAAGAATTAATTTTTTATCTCGCAATTTTATTAGAAACAACTAATTCACCAAACAGTTTTTCAACAAACAGCTAATTCAAATAGTTAACAATTAACAGCTAGTATAAAAAGCTAACTGTTAACAGTTAATAAATGTTTGTCAAACAGAACCGAAGTCAATGAGGCGATATGAAGTTTTCTCACCGCCAAAGAAACTAATTAATTAATTAATTTAAGCGGCGGCAAATGTTTTGATTAGAATTGACAAAGATCAAAGAATATGAGTGGGGTCTTCACTTTGACGCTTGCAATAACTTCACGGGTAGAACTCAATGGTCATTTCAGCCACACAATTAGAATTAATTTGCTAGGTGGATGGACAAGAAAGTGCACATATTATTCCAATTGGAGTCAATAAGATTTGAAATAAGTCACTAACAAGCAACAATTGTTATTTGATACATGAGATTAAAATCAATGAGAGTTTGATTGAACAATAATATATAACTCTATCTGATGTAGATTCTGTGTTAGAGTATGAAAATGAGTATTATCCCACATTGATGAAATATAAAGAATATGAAAGTGAATGTTATCCCATATGGATAAAATTAAAGGGTCTGAGCTTGTATATAAACTTGTGAGTTACTTCACCCATTATCAATTGGTTTTAGGTTGACATCTCATTTAAATTTATATATATGACTCTTTGTTGATTGCCCAATTAATATTAAAAATTTAAGATCATGTAAAAGTGATCTTACCTTATTTTGTAGATAAATCGATATTAAGATATCATTGGAAGCAAAGGTTAAAATCAATTCCATCCTCCTTTATATGAGCGTACATGAATACATTATGTACATTAACTAACTTCAACTCATACATTTTATGAATACTCCTTACGTCCAAATTATTTGTTTCTTTTTTTCTTTTATGAAAAACAACAACAGTTACTTTTAGTGTGAGTTTCGTTTACGCAGGGTATGGGATATCTAGATATAAGCGATCTTATCTCTATAGGTATATAACCTGCAGAGAGACCCATTCCAAAATAATGTACGCTTAAAGTATTTCATTTCTTAGGTAGAATAAAGACCCATAGTGAAGATCATTGTATACAATTTTCGCTTGAGTTAATAATAACACCAACAGAAGATAGGGGTAAGTTGCCCAAAAAAAAGAACAAAAAATACCCATAAATAATTAAAAAAAGAAGACGTGCAATACAAATCGTGAGATCGTTTGAAAATGAACGGAGTAGATGCACTAGAAGTTGGCTTGACCTAATGACTTTGAAATCGGCGCTGTGTTTCCAACGATCACATTAATAATTACAATCATTAACGCTTTATTATTATTATTATATTAATCCTCCAGTAGCAGTGGTGTGATTCTCATTTTGCTCTACGTTTCCTGTTCAATTCATTCCATGTGTCAGTAATAAAAGTAGAGCGGGTTTTTCGGAACGAGTAATATCCACTGTCACAAAAAAGCATGCTGATCTTATCCACGTGGCTTCACTTTCACCGCTGGATTCTTCATCCAACGGCTCAGGTTGGATGTTTCTGGGCAAGATTGATGGCTCTAAGACAGAGGAAAAGAGAGATATATATCACTGTTAGAGTAGTGGCAGTAAACAGTCAGTCACAAATCAGAAACAAAAAGAGAGAGAGAGAATTGAAAGAAGGTTTTAGAAAGAGAATTTGGGCATGAATCTGATTTCTTCTTGATCTTTTCTTTTGCCCTAACAGAAAATAAACTAGTAGTATTAGTAATAGTACATATATATCATCAAAAACAAAATCATCCTCCCAAAAAAAAAAAAGAGAGAAAATTGTGAGGGGGGATGAATATGAAGCTAAGATTAGAGGTACTAAGAGAGGTGATCATCAGTTCAACATCATCATTGTCATGGCAGCCTTCTTCTCACTAGGTACACCCGGGAGTAGCGGATCACAAAATCCGCAACATCACCCCAGATCATCATCAGACCATCATCATCACCACCACCACCATCAGATCTACCGTTACCCACTCACCTGGCCCCACCCAAGCCCGGAACCGGAACCGGACCCGGACCCGGGTGCTAGGGGATTTCAGCTATGGCAGCAGTACGTGGAGGTCCACCACCACCACCGCCACCCGGAACCTCACGCCTCCTTCCTCCTCCACGGAGGAGGCACCGGTGACGGTGTTGGTGGGAGGTTGTTGAATTTTAAAGAAAGTAGCGGTGCTGGTGGTGGTGGCGGGATGAACTGTCAAGATTGTGGGAACAAAGCGAAGAAGGATTGTGCTCATTTGAGGTGCAGGACCTGTTGTAAGAGTAGAGGGTTTGATTGCCCTACTCACGTCAAGAGCACGTGGGTCCCCGCCGCTAAACGCCGTGAGCGCCACCAGCAGCAGGTGGCGCTCCGCCATCAGCAGCTGCAGGAGGCGGCCGAGGAGGAAGAGCAGGCTAGGAGAGAGAAAAGGATGAGAGAGATTCGACCTGATCAAACCCTTATCCCCCGGACTACAACAGGTAAATAATTCATTACCTAGATTATACAATTGTGGCAGTATGTATTACTTAATTACTTGGATTGTATGAATAATTAGAGTGAGTGAGTGGATTAATTTTGGTAGATTGATGGATGGATTTGAACCCCGTATGCCCCCTTACGATGGATCAGATCACTCAAAAGTTTTGTTCGATCAATTTTTTTTGGGGATTTGAATTAGGGTTATTCTCTCTTTTTTTCCCCCCTAAAGGGCAGCCCGGTGCACAAAGCATCCCGCGTTCACGCAGGGTCCGGGGAAGGGCCGCACCGCAAAGGGTGTATTGTAGGCAGCCTAATTTAGTTTTGACTTGACCGTAAGTAGCCAACAAAACTTACCATCAATCTGCATGTTGGGAAGTCTTCTTCAATAGTGATCTCTCTAGCTAGCTATGGTTCTTTCCCCCGGGGCCCCCTGTACCTAGATCGATGTTAACTTGACCTATGTCACTAGCTCAATCAAGCTCTTTACAAAACTAGCTCACTTACTTGGTATTCTGTACCACAAATTTCGGGTCTAAATTGAATTTTTAGCAGATATTTCATTACGAATGAATTTGATTATTGTGTGTATGAACTAGGGTTGGATGTGGGTCACAATTCGCTACCATCGGAGGTGAGCTCTTCGGCAATGTTCCGATGTGTGAAGGTAATGAGTGCAACAGAGGACGACCCAGAAGAGCACATCGCGTACCAAACAGCCATCAACATAGGAGGGCACCTCTTCAAAGGGATACTCTACGATCAAGGCCCTGATCAGAACAATAGCAACACCAGCTATGCACACATAGCTGGTGCTGCTGAGAGCTCGTCTGGTGGTAGTAGTGGCGGCGGTGGTGGAAGAGGCGATGCTCAACAGAACCACCACCTCTTCCTAACCGCCACTACTACCACCAGCCCAATCGGCAACGGCGGTGGTGGCGGCGGCTGCACTGCTATGATGGATCCTAACAGTACAACTAGTGTTGTATACCCAACTCCAATTAATGCGTTCATGGCTGGTACGCAGTTTTTGTTCCCGCACTCAAGGTCTTGAAAATAAATCTCTCTCATCTTGTTTTTTTTTCCTGATGTCTAATCTAAATAAGTGCTAAAAATTCTGTGTCTGTGATTGGAGATCGTGAGCAGATGAGATTATGAAAACATTCTAGCTACGTACTGCGATGTTCTAGGGGTTTTCATTTGTCAACCTTGTCATTGGAAGTCGCAAAATGCAAGTTTAAGAAATCTGAACTAATTAATGTTTTTAATTTCTTTTCTTGGGATTTTGATTTCCAGATTTCAATTTTGATTCTGATTGTGCTTGGTTCTTCCTCTTTGTTTTCTAATATATAATATGCTTTATTTTTCTTATATATATGCTAGTCGTATAGAGAAATATTTATTAGTTATACCAATATTAATTAGGAACAGTTATTTGTATAAATTCAGTCAAAGAAATGTACTATATTATGATTATTCAACGGGACAGATGTTGGTTGATCAATTTCTTTGTTTGATAAAACACATGGAAATTGTGGGAAAAGGGGATATTATCAATTAGCTAGTTATTGGCTAATTATTCCAAAGAGTTTGATAGTGAAAGTCACATGTAGGATCGATAAATCGAAATTAACTCTTGCACGTTGTTGTTCTTATACTTTGCAATTTCTTCTCATGAAAATTCCACCTTAAACAGTGTAACTTCCAATACCTCAGAACGTAGAACTATTGAACCCTACCTCTGACTAATATCACTTGTTGGACTTAGGAAACCCTAGAAATCAGAGTTAGATCGTAAGAACCAGATACGAGGTAGTATTACTAAATTCGAAAGTCTAAACGTGAAATTTAAATCCAACTCATTTGTGAATGGTTTTATATGCTGACTTCCCAAAGCCAAGGTGAGACATATAAATTTCAATTCTCCAACAAGTGATATCATAATTTAGCACTTAATTACCCTTTTTCAACAAGGGTTGACCTTTTATAATAAATATACAGCCTCAAATTTGATCTTTTTTAAATTTCAAATATGACCTTCAATGATTATATACAATAATTTGAAGCTAATAATAGCATTGTAATTTTAGACTATGTACCTACACTACACATAAGACAATTTCTATATATATATGTAATATTTTTTTCCTGGTGTAATAATATGAGCTGCTTTCTGCCCTGCCTGCGCCGGAGGGGGTTTGGAACTCGAGGTGGCTACTTTTCCCAGCATATCCGTTCACTTGCCGGACGTATACAATCAAAACCAAACTCATGCATGTCGTCTTAATTTCCTCTCTGTGAATTGCATTTGCATATGTACAATTGATCGATGGGTATTAATATTAATTATGATGAGACCCACAAATTTAATTTCTTGTTTAATTACGCTCTACATTTTGTTGTCACAATCTTATATAGTGACCAGTATCTTGTCCTTTGTCGTATATCTTAGCTTTTTGAATTGCTATGTCATTGATGGTGAATTTTCCTATGGTCTTGTCATTCTCCTACATTGAACTTATACGTAATTTTGATTTACACAGTTTAAAATTTTTAGGCTCTACAGAATATTTTCCCTTTTCTAACTTACCGTTAACTTCATATTTAGTCTTGTATATATCAGGACAATGTTATTTGCAAATAACATATACTACTTACCATGGTATTTTATCCTGAACATTTTATGTGAGCCCATCGATCCATAGTAGTTGTCTTAGTTCTCTCGCATATATTTTTCGTACCTCAGATATAATCAAATAAAGTGTGTTTCTTTCTTATCCAAGCAACTCCGCCAAGCACATTTTTGGGTACCTCATCTTAAACCTTCTCAGATTGATGAAAACCATGTGTACGTATATTCTTTTTTCTATCCCTATAAAATTTCACAAGCCTTTTTATAAGACTTATTGCCTCGTTAGTTGAGGCCTAGTTAATGCTATGAGACCGAATCGGTTCTCAAAAATTGAAATTATCTCGATCCTCAGCCTCTTCTCAATAGCTCAAAATATGGCTCAGTGACATGTATTGTTCTTGAAGCTTTGAATATCGTGCTTCTTTTTGTATAATGGGGGAAATTGTACTAATTCTCCACTCCTCTCTAACACTTCTGAGGTCCTAAAATTGACATGTAAAAATGAAGTTAACTAGCTAAGTCCTACACTAGTTCATGTTCCATACTTCTAGAAGCATACATTTGTAGCCAACTTCATTTACCATTTTCATTTTTCTCAAAACCTCTACAATTTTATCTTGGGCGATGTTATGACACATCCTAACGTTTTGATGCATAGCAGATTGTCCTAATATACAATGTTTAGGATTCCCATTGTCCTAGCCGTAAAAAAATTCGTAAAAAGTAATTTTTTTCATCTCTCTTTAATTTATTAAATACAACCAACAATCCGTAATATATAGTAGCAGTATAACCATTATTAACAATAACAATAACACCAATAACAATAGAAGCCTTAATCATGTTAGCATTGAGATCGAGCAACAATATCGACGGTCCTTTTTTCATCTTCTTCTTTGTTTTGAGGGATTTTTTGGGGGGGAGGGGGGCGGGGGAGATGTAACTATGCATTGTAAGATGTCAACTAAAAATGACAATTAGGTGGAGGCATTGGATCAGAAACTAACTAGTTAAGGTACAATGCAAGAGCTACGTACGTGGGTAGATGATTGGAGATTGAGAGGTTTCTTTATTTTGAAAGGAAACGATCGATGCCTTGGAAGTGTAGATTTATAGACTCCTATATATATTGGGGCACTTATTCAAAAAAAAGGGCAAAATGGGATGTGATTAATAGACATATAGGTCATAAATTTCTTTTCCTTATTCATGAAAAAAATTGAAGGGAAACCCATATGACTTTGTTTTTATCATATTTTCTTTTCCTTAAATCTAAGCTGGTGTTCACATTTAATCTTCAAGTCCTTCCCCCCAACGCCCTCTTTCTCCTATGAACCTGTCCCTCTTTGATCGCTTCTGACATGTTTTTTTATTGCTGTAGAAATTAAACATGCATGCACACCTACATTTCTTTTAGGTTTTCGGCTCGTACTTGTTGGTTTATCTCAAATGGCAAGAATTTATAGGAAAGATCAGGACCGATGATTTCTTAGTACAGCAAAAGTAATAACACAGTGTGTGAATAGCATCTGACCAATTGTATACATAGGATGTTGATTTGTACAAAGGTATATTGTATGTCTTTTAACAACAAAGAAAATGTATCTAAAAGAACCTCAACCACTTTGGATGAGATTTTTGTGCGCTTATAATTCACCCATTGGGATGCGGCATTTTTCCGAACCCTGGGTGAACGCGGAATGCCTGTGCACCGGACTGTCCTTTTTTTCTGTTATCAACCTCTCTACATGCAGGGATGGGATGCCTGTCGAGCTAAAGTTGTCTATATCTGAATCTCCCTATACCCCGCGAAAATAAAACCCATCCTGAGAGGTGGTGGTATTATTGTTCAATTTCATGTCAGGCTGCAAAAATCGTTTATATTTACTCAAATGTGAAAAATGAAATGTTTTCAAGCTAGTTGTATGGTCAAAACACATCTGCAGACGTCATTCGGTTCATGTAGGATTTGTGCTTCCTTTAATAATTTCATGTCGGGTTAAGATCATGTTATCATATCCTGTTAGACCCTTCCAACTCTACTCTCAGCATTGGATACTAATTACAGAATAATATAAAAAAAGTGAAAAATGATAAACAAAGTATAAACAAATCAAATTAACCTAAAGCCTGAGGACTTATGTGAACATTAAGTTGCACAATGCCAAATTGAATATGATGCATCATGCTAATTAATTACATGTGAGGATGGTAATTTTCTGATCGCCATTTCTTTTCATTTTTACATATTTTCTAAATTTATCAAATAATCAAGATATTATACAACTGATGCACAATTCTTCATTGATTAATGTATGTGTCACTCTTCTTCTTCTTCTTTTGGTTTTTTTTTTTTTTAATTGGATGAAGAATAGATCGCTCTTTGATCAACTGATAAAATTTTTAGGTTTTTATTTCATTGAGTTTTCATTCTCTTTTTTTCATTCGTGCTTGTAGAAATAGTATCAATATTTTTAATTATTTTCTCAATTAAAACTACATGTGTGTTCTTGCTTTGACCTGACGTAGTTAGCTGGTATGGTGTTCTTTACATCAATACGTCAGCTCAGTAACTAATTGTTTGCAACTATCACTAAATTGTGGCAAATTATTAGATACGCTTGAGAGTACGTACTCTCATATTCTATTTATATATATGTTTTTGGGTGTATTTATCATATATTTTATTTGTTAATGTGTCTTCTAAGAGTATATGTTCTCAAGTAGATAGTATAGACTTTGCTAAATTATTGATTAACGCACTACCTAATAAATTGCTCAACTATGAAGATGAATACCAAAATAAACGCCTTTATTTAGGGCATGTTCTTTTTATTGGGAAATATGAGTTAGCAAATGACTAAAATTAGTTGAGATTAATAAAAGTGGGTTGAATTTTTTATATGATGGATAAAAGTTGGTTAAAATAGTGGGAGTGGGTTGAAATTAGTTGAAGTGGGTATTTTATTATTGAAGTTATGTTGAAATAGGTTCAAGTTAGTTGAGATTGGTAAATTAGGATTTACCAACAAAAAGAACAAGGCCTTAATACCTATATATAGACATGTCAATTCGAACAGACGGGTCAAATACGAGTCGGGTATATTCGGGTTAGGGTAAAATATGGGTCGGGTATATTTCGAGTTCGGGTAAAATACGGGCGGGTGTGTTTCGGTTTTACGGGTTTCGGATCAACCCAACGGGTTTGAAGCGTTTTTTTATTGAATTATTTCTTTTTCTCTCAAAATCAAAAATTTGGAACATTTATTGCTTAAAATTATTGGTATTTAATAAATAAGTATTGTAATTGTAATTTCTTCAAAAAATACTAAAAATATCCTAACTTTTCAACATGATATATGAAA
>NCQV01146231.1:0-11833 GCA_002740545.1 Lophocereus schottii | reverse complement strand
CTTGTGTAGCTAAATGCAAAAACTTGTTCCTCAAGACTTAACCAATGTGTTGTTAGCTGATCTTGTGTCACTGAAGCTCAGAACCTGTTCCTAGGACTTGTTCTCAACATTTAGCACCCAGGTTAATAAAAATATCACAAACAACGGTGTAGGCCATGTTTGGAGAGCTTGTTTGGAACAACATTACTTAGACAAATATATTACACTTGGATTTGTTATCATCAAAACTAAATATAATTATGCAACAGAAGGAAACACAATGAAAAATTTACATGATGGTCCAATAAACTACGGTGTAACAATTGGGGATGTGATTTTTAAAAGTTAGCATACTGGGCCATTAAACTATTTAAAGTTTTGTAAATAGGATTGAAATGACTAAAATATCATTCTTTGATAATTTCACATTATTTTCTCTAATAATTTTTCTAAGAATTATGATGTCAAATAATAATTTCACATTATTTTCAATGATTCAATAAAAATTAATAATAATAATAATAACAACAACAATAACAATAATAATTACTATTATTATATTATAATTATATTATTATGATTATTATTATTATTATTATTATTATTATTATTGTTATTATTTACTACTACTATTACTACGACTACTACTATTATAATATTATTGTTGTTATTGACAACCCAACCTAGCCTCTCTCGTCTCCTTCTTTCTCCACTCCTACCAATACTTCCACCATCATTGCCACTTGAGCCTTAGCCAGCCACCAAGAACTACATATTATAGGTCTGCCATCTACGACTTATGTGTACTGCAATTAGAGGTGTGCAATATAAGATACAATAACTCTAATTAAGTTTAAGGGAAATGAATTTCATGTCTTGCCTATGACCATAGTAGTAGTTGTCTTTGTAGTTGTCTTTGTTTTTGGATCCATGGTTGGTACTTTCAGTGAGCTCTGCTTGGTACTCCTAGAAGTGTATTTGTGACCCTCTATGTTTGATCTTTGTGAAATCCTTGTTGGTACCCTAAGTGGGTTCTGCCTGGTCTGCCAAGATGTGAATGTGACTTTATAGTTTGTGAATTGAGGAAAGCTATGTTTCTAGAGCAATGGGTCCCTAGTTGGTAACTTGAGTGGGCCCCACCCGATCCCCTAGGATATGTTTATGACCTTTAGGTTTGGTGGTAGTCCCTTGAGCATATCGTGAGCGGATATCTCCGAAATTGTGTAATTGACTACTATATGTAAGATAGTGTCTGCTTGGGATAGGGAATAAGTATGTATATGCTGGGATTGTCTCAAAGTACGTTGTGTCACTCATTATGCAAGTATTTTAACAACTATATTTATGTGATTTGTTGCTACAGTTAGGCCTAACTCAGTAGACTTCCCTTTCTTTTTGACTCAAGTGAGGACTAGGATCTCAAAGGATATGGTTGGTATAGGACGATCATAATTAGTCTAGCAAAAAAACTAGCCATGCACTTTGTTTAGAGACATTAGTAAAAGAACGAGAGTCCATGAATCATACCTAGTATGGGACATGTGTGACTAAGTTAGTTTAATGGTTCGACTTGTAGCATATGTATTGTTGGCTTGATTTGTTAGTTTATGGCATGAACCCATAAGTTTTGACATAATTGCAAGAGACATGAGTAATATGATTCAAAATGTGAATATATGATTCTATTTACATATTTCCCGTTTATATGTCACGTGTCATCTTTTGCTACTTGCCACTTGTTGTGTTAACTAGATAATGTTAAAAGTATAATGATTGGAAACATAAAGGTTATTCATTAGGCTCGGAGAGCTCATGACCTCACTATTTTCCAAGTCTTGGACATTAGAGGAGCTTGAAGAAGCATCTCAAAGGGCTACAAATGCGTGACTTTTGGAGAACGAAGCTTGAAAGTGTACACTTTCTAACTACTGGTTTAAGTTATCTTATATATGTTGTACGAACATAAATAGATATATTTTGCTCTGTAAATATGCAAGACTATATAGATATGGCATGAACATGAATGGGAATGCAAGTTTTAGACTTATCGCCCATCTTTAACATAAAAGTTTTGTTAAGATCTTTCGTGTTACTGCCTACTTAAAGGGTAATAAGGTGAAGACACTTAGATGGCCTTATATGATCATGACGCCCGTGTATACCTAAGGCAGGGCATTATAGAACTGGTATCGCTAGATTATGTGACTGAGGCACACGAGAGCTATTTCAGTTGATGATGAGGCCCTTCAATGGAAAGAGAAGGCATTATATGATTGAGGCACACAATAATGAAAGAGCTGCCAGAAAATGAAGTGATATCGCTAGATAATGTGAAGTCTGAAAAAAATGTTGTGTATTCGCTACTAAAAGGCTATGTAGAAAAATGGTTCTTGATACATCGAAGGAGGTAGGATTAAGACTCATTATGGAATTGTAATAATGGATCCCTTCTTTGTTGAAAGGCTAGTTCAAAGCATAAAAGTCGTTACTCCATTTTGGGAGCATTATATGGTATCCCTCCATATGGTGTATGTGTGTTATAGTGCTTGCTATAGTTTGGGTAAGGCAGGGCATTTACTCTTAATGGACCATGTAAGGTATGATGTTGCACACTCTAGTTACCTACTTAGGTGTGTAAGTGTGATCACTTCCTATCGAATGGGTGGTATCTATCGACCACCTAGAGTACTTGTGAGCTAACTGGAGTGGCATATGGCCAGTCTACGGCCCTAAACCACAAAGTATGAGAATATCTAAAACAAATGTGTGCCCAATGGATGACTTATAATGCCTATTAGGAAAATAATAATTGAAATTCAAGCTTACTATATGCGGAATCGATAAAAGAGGTAGATACTGAAGAATACAAAACAAGATAAATCAAAGATAATTGGAGGCACATGATTTTTACGTGGAAATCCAAATTGGGAGAAAACCACCAGCGGCAACAACGGCATAAAATCCACTATGATATGAGTGAGTACAAAATGATCTCAAAGCAAACGTCCAACGAAGAGATCAACAAGAGAGATAAAGATCTCAAAGGAAACGCCCAAGGAAGAGATCAATTACAACGAAAATCTCCTAATACTAACTCCCAATAAACTGTGGATAAAAAAGGAAAGTGTCAAGAGGCACTCCCAAATGCTCTGCACCAAACAAGGTTAAACAACTTATTATTTATAGAGAACCCCCGAAGGTACCGAGAGTTTAACCCTAGCTGCAAACATATGTCTTGGCCACTAAGCATCATCTTTACAGAAAAAGAAAAAGATATTCAATACAAAATATGAAAATGATATAATTTTCAAAAAATAAAATATCTCCAACCACACAACTTGAGGCTTGGGTGCCAAGCAATAATTTTGAAAAAGGAAACAATTTAATTGTTTCCCAAACCAGCAAAGAAATTTGAGACAAATCCCAACAAACTCCACCTTGGACTAAATTCCTTGGAATGGACGAGCACGGTAAGATGGATTTTATTATGACATCAAAATTCTCAATATCAATGAGAAACATCCTTCAAGAAAATGCTCGAAATCTGAATCAATGACTCTGGCTCTGATACCACTTGTTAGGATCGGTTAAAAATCAAATGAATGCAACAAATAAATTACAAAGATAATATAAACAAGTAAAAATAAATCAACAATAGAATTTACATGGAAAACCCAAGGTGGGAAAAACCACGGATGACGATGAGTCAGAAATCCACTATAGAGAAGAGGATCGATCATACAACGATACGTTATAACAGAAAGATCGATTAGAGTATACAAAACTCTCTATAACTATAATAGTCAAATCCTAAATCATATTTAGTTATTTAATTAAGACATATTATTAATTTTTAACATTTATTTATTTCATTTAATCATCTTGGTCGTCATTTTGAGCCCCATTTTGCAATTCGGGTTTTTATTATTGTAAAATTTCGAATGAATTGATAGTAAGCCCTAAATAAATATGATTCAAGAGATTAAATTATTTTTCATAACGATCCGAAAATTTAATTTCGCACCACGGAAAATTCAATCGCGTAAAGTGTATTTTCTTTCGGGCCCAAGTTCGTTTAGGCCCAAATTTGGGCCCAACAAGTTACTACCTGTTTGCTTAGCTAATTATCCTTAATTATACCTAATTATCATTAGCAAAAAGATGCTTTTTGGTGGTTAAAAACTCAGTGAAGTATTAACGAAGTCATTCTCCAGCAAGCAAACCTCACAAAATATCAAGACTTACTTTCTCTCCCTCTCTACCACTCTACACAGCCCCCCTTTTTACTGCTGTATTTGCTTATTTCTAGCCACTTACTGCCACCTTTCGGCCACCAAGAGGCCGCCATCGGACCACGGGCACCACTACCAGCCACCCCTCTCACTTCTTCAAGCTTCAAACATCTCTAACTTCTCTTGTTTCAAGCTTAAAGTAAGTAAATCCTAACCTTGTGTTTTTTTTGTTATTTTATTTGTGATTTATGATCTTTGGTATTGGTAATGAATATCATGGTGTTGATATTGATTTTAAATAAGTTTAAGTGCAAGTTCAAGTGAGACAGCTAGGGCTATGAGAATTATGCATAGTTTAAATGATGTTTGTCAACAAGCATGTCATGTGTGTGTTTTAGATTTGAAAATGAATCTTGGATGATTGTGAAGTGAAAATTATGGATTATGACTATCTAAAGTGATGTTGAGGGTCAGCCCATATTTTGGTAATTTCAACAAGTGATTTTAGAGGGTAATTATGTGAAAAAGAAAGATAATAAAGTAGATAGCAAGCTGTGAAGGGCTCGAAAATAGGGGTTGGTTCTAGGAAAAACTAGTAGTTTGTGCCTGGTTAAAAACTTATGAATTTTAGTGGGAGCTAGATCAATGAGTTATCTTTTAAATGGCTTTTGAATCGTCTTAATTCGAATTCTGTAAAAGAATTTATGGCTGTTTTACTCTGATTGCACACACCAGACCAAAACTGCACAGAGTGGTGTTTTAGCTCAATTTTGGCATTTGTGTGGTGCTGATTGTGTTGTGTGCTATAAATGGAAATGTTGAGGGACTTTTTAATCTCTTCATATTGGGTTTTTATAGCTCAATTGAAGGTCGGGGGTGAAAGTTCTGAATTTTCTAATGTAGACCTTGAATCGGTAACAACTTTGATTGTACTTAGAAGCTTATTTGGTTTGGGAAACTAAGTGGTATGACATGTGCAACAAAACTGGAGAAGTGGGAAGATTGTTAACTCAACATTAGTATTTGTTGATCTAGACTGGTGTGTTTAAAATTATTCTGAACCTACCAAAAGTCCAATTGTCCTTAAACCTTTATTATCCATCTTAGAAATATCAAAAATTCGTGATGAATTTATAGCCATCAAAGTCTTTCTTTTATGATTCTAATTATTCTACTTTGATCAATTTTACTCTACAATACTTCACCTTGAGTTAAATTACCCTAATTCATTTAGTTTTCAAATCATTTTGGTTTAACTTATCTTCTATGAAATTATTTGAGTTATGGATGCCTTTTAAGGAATTTCTATTGCAGTTACAACTCTGAAAGTCAACATTGTTTACTAATTACATATATCTATAATTATACTTCTTAAACAAAATTGTGGCCTAGTCTATCATTTTCCATTGTGCATAAGAATTATCGAGTGAGATAGCATTCTAAAGACACCAGGTACGTTCATTGTCTGTATCTTTAGAAATCAGAGTGTATTTATCAAAGTTATCATGTTTTGATAAGTACATCAATGAATCAGTTTATATAGTGATTTATCATTTAATTAGTGACTCTGTCAGTTATCATCTATAGGGCATTCTCCCTCCAATCACCTCTGTGCGGCTTCCGACCACATCTTCGATCAGTTTGGCAGGTGTACACCTATCCATAGATCATAATAGTATCAAGGGGTTCATTATCATATAATAACTAACCATGCAATTTTACATTCATCTCATTCACTATTTTAACTTAAAATGAATTGCAATTGGGTGCCTAATTATTTTTTGTAGAGATCATTTAACAATATAAGATTGCATGTACTAAGTTTCGGCTCACAGTTTGAAATATTTTCATGTTGTGTCTTAGGCAAATGCTCATTGAATCCCCTCATGCTAGCAAATCGGATGAAGAGAATAAGCTGATCAAGGGAATTTGGAGGGATCAACAATGATATAGTACATGTCTATTTTGGAGCTATACCTTAAAATCTTCAGTGGACGGAGGTGTAGATTATATGGTGAATTGCTATACTGCGATGTATAAACCATACGTGGGTAATAGTCGATTGTATATGGTTTGACAATGCATAAATGTGTACGGTTGAAGTTATGTCTGAGTATGTTATTTCTAGTTTATAATCTAATCCACACTTCAAGCCTTGTCCTTTTGGGCGGCGGTAATGCCCCTATCATTGAGTTC
This sequence comes from Lophocereus schottii, assembly GCA_002740545.1. NCBI lineage: Eukaryota > Viridiplantae > Streptophyta > Magnoliopsida > Caryophyllales > Cactaceae > Lophocereus > Lophocereus schottii. The sequence goes on along the minus strand of NCQV01146231.1, from coordinate 5,426 downwards.
ATTAGCCCTAATTCAGAGATTTTCTAAGGAGAATGCAAATAGTGGAACATGTTTAATTAGGGGGCATTATAGTTTATGAATTCAAAGATGTTTGATCTGAAGACTTTCATAACTGTTTTCCCCCAAGAAACATTAATTTTCAGATCAACCTAGTTCAAAGTGCTCAATCCATTTTCAAAGCCCCTATCATATGATGCCCAGTAGAAAGATTTAGTAAGATGAACTGTCACAAAAGGGAGTTATTTAACCAAGTATGTCACCATGGGAAACACTAATTTTATATGTGTAAAGAATGAAAGAAGAACCTTATAGTTGTGTATAGCATACAGAGAGTTGAACAAGATCACTATGAAAAACAAGTTCCCTATACCTTGAATCAATGATTTATGGGATTAACTGTCAACAATATAAGTCCTTTTCAGGAATGATTTGAGGTTTGGATATCACACCTAAACCATGCAACCACCGTTTCTCTTTTGCAAGAATGCCCTTTTTATAGTAATTTTTGTAATTGTTTGTTTGTCTCATCCTCAGAACTTGATACTATCTAATATTGTTTAATCTGCTTTGCATTTCAACCTGATATTTCCTCTTAGCATGATCTTCCATGTCTTTGCAACCCCATTGTTAAATGTGCAATACATTTTTGTTCGACCTTATATGGTTGTCAACATTCCAGTACTCTCGACCTTCACCATCTTTATTTCATGATCATGAGTTGTAGTTCATTCCGTTGAGAGCCAATTCACACATCTACCTTGCATCTCATTTATTCATAATGATAAGCTCGTATAACTTGTTCTGAATTTATAATGTAATTCAATTCTTATTGGTATGGGTGGTTGCGATGGTCATAATCCCTTTACTCTCCTTATTTTTAACTTCACTCCCACGCATATATCTTACATGTTCATAAGTAAACTCCAACTTTTCTGTTCAATCTTATTGCTGGACTTGAATTGGTTTCATATGAGCAAAGGCATGTTTCTAATGTCACTTGTTCAATCTATTTACTTATCCATTGGTACTTTGCTCATCTAATCTATTGATCTATCCATTGCACTTTACCGATCCAATCTGTTGACCTATTTATTGCCCTTGCAATTCTCACATCTATATCCTGTATCCACATAAGTAAACTTTACTAATCCTCATTTAATCTTATTATCGTACTTAACTTGGCTCCATATGAGCAAAGGCATGTTTCCACTATAGCCTATGCTATCCATTTATCTATTCATTAGACCTTACTTCTTCAAGCTATTTATTTAGCCAGTGTACCTTGTTTATCCAATCTATTTCTCTATTTATTGTATTTTGTTTGGCCACTCCCTCGATTGCATTTGTCCTATCAATGGTATCTAGAAAGTCACCCTGTTGGAACTCCATTGTTGGCCATTTTGTTTTTAAATCATCAGCTAAACTCGAAGGTAACTGTGCCATCTATCTTCTTGAATAACTATATATTGGATCCCTTATAATCAATATTTATAAACCATGATTCTTATGGTATTATGGTTCAGAATTCTAGAGGCACTCATGGTTATTTTTGTTCTAACTACCCCATGATAATCTCTCCTTTATTAGCCTTTTCTAGTCTCATCGGTCATTTCTTTTGTATCCAAAGATTCGGTTGGCTAACAATCCCATCGCTCTCATCCTTAATCACGGTCATTTCATCACCCATTATCAACCGGGAGCAGATCCTTGAGTAGTCTAATGAGGGGAGATCATTTGATACATTAAGAATATCATATGATAACTTTTTGATAAAGGCATAATCTAAAACAATGTCTAGCGGTATTAGAGTAAGCTAGAAGAAACATCGAGAATAATGAGACAGTTCAAGTACATGCTAAAGTGACATAAGGACTACACAAGAGTCATATGGTCATATTGATTAAAGAAGGAGACAATTAAAGTTCAGATCAGATATAAAGTATCCCAAATGGCTTCTCGAGACAAGGGTGTCAAGAGACTGGATATCAGAGATAATTGAGTTCATTGAAGCTATATGTGTGGGAAGTATCTGGATCTGCTGCTAAAGCATGGGACTAAGCAGTTATACAATACGCAGACACCTTTAACCCCATAGCTTATCGACTAGGCCTGCCTATATAACTCAAAGACGTGCATAACGTGTTTCTTACCTCATAACTCAGACAGTGCATTCTAGATCCTGACCATGCTATAGTATTTGAACCCATCAAAGTTACTGGAGATCTAGTGCATGAAAAGCGACCAATCCAAATACTAGATTACAAGATTAAGCAGCTGCGCAACAAGCAGATACTGCTAGTCAAGGCGCTATGGACAAACTATAGCTCCTAAGAAGCCACTTGGGAGACCGAGGATGAGATGCAAGCTAAGTATCCACATCTATTTAAGATAAACTTGCATGTTTTATCAAAGCTCATAAGTTTCGAGGACGAAACTCTTTAAGGGGGAAAGGTTGTAATAGCCCGAATCCAAATCATGTTTATTTATTTGATTAAGCCATGTTATCAATATTTCACATTTATTTATCGCATTTAATCATCCCTATTGGGAGAATTTATTTTGGCCTCACTTTACAATTCGGGTTTTCATTATTATAAAATTTCAAGTGAATTGATAGGAGGCCCTCAATAAATATGAGTTAAGAGATTAAATTATTTTTCATAATGATCCGAAAATTTAATTTCGAGCCACAGAAAATTCAATCATGCAAAGTGTATTTTATTCCGGGCCCAAATTCATTTAGGCTTAGTTTTGGGCCCAACAAGTTACTACCCATTTGCTTAGCTAATTACCGTCAACTATACCTAATTATCATTAGCTAAAAGATGTTTATGGTGGTAAAAAACTCAGCCAAGTATTAGCTAAGTCATTCTCCACCAAGCAAAACTCACAAAATATCAAGACTGCCCTTTCGGCCACTAGGAGGCTACCATTGGGCCACCATCACCACCACCAGCCACCCCTCTCACTTCTTCAAGCTTCAAACATCTCTAACTTTCCTTGTTTCAAGCTTAAAGTAAGTAAACCCTAACCTTGTGTTTTTTTTTAATTTTATTTGTGATTTTGTGATATTTGGTAGTGGTAATGAATATCATGTTGTTGGTATTGATTTTAGAGAAGTTTAAGTGCAAATTCAAGTGAGATATAAGCTAGGGCTATGAGAATTATGCATAGTTTAAATGATATTTGTCAACAAGCATGTCATGTGTGTGTTTTAGATTTAAAAATGAATCATAGATGATTGTGAAGTAAAAATTGTGGATTATGACTATCTAAAGTGTTGTTGAGGGTCACGTCATATTTTGGTAATTTCAACAAGTGATTTTAGAGGGTAATTATGTAAAAAAGGAAGATAATAAAGTAGGTAGCAAGCTGTGAAGGGCCTGAAAATAGGGGTCTATTCTGGGAAAAACTGGTAATTTGTGGCTAGTTAAAAACTTATGAATTTTGGGTGGGAGCTAGATCAATGAGTTATCTTTCAAATGGCTTTTGAATTGCTTTAATTTGAGTTCTATGCAAGAATTTATGGCTGTTTTACTTTGACTGCGCACACCAGACCACAACTGCATAGGGTGGTGTTTTAGCTCAATGTTGGGATTTGTGTGGTGGTGATTGTGTTTTGGGATGTGCATGAAAATGTTGGGGGACTTTTAATCTCTTCATATTGGGGTTTTTATAGCTCAATTGGAGGTCGGAGGTGAAAGTTCTGAATTTTCTAAGGTGGACCTTGAATCGGTAACAACTTTAATTATACTTAGAAGCTTATTTAGTTTGGAAAACTAAGTGGTATCACATGTTCAACAAAACTGGAGAAGTGGGGAGATTGATAACTCAAAATTAGTATTTGTTGGTCTAGACTGGTGTGTTTAAAATTATTTTGAACCTACCACCAGTCCAATTGCCCTCAAACCTTTATTATCCATCTTAGAAATATCAAAAATTCGTGATGAATTTATAACCATGAAAATCTTTCTTTTATGATTCTAATTATTCTACTTTGATCAATTTTACTCCATAATACTTCACCTAGAGTTAAATTACCCTAAGTCATTTAGCTTTTCAATCATTTTGGTGTAACTTATCTTCTATGGAATTATTTGAGTTATGGATGCCTTTTAAGGAATTTCTGTTACAGTTACAACTATAAAAGTCAACATTGTTTACTAATTACATATACTTATAATTATATTTCTTAAACAAAATTGTGACCTAGTCTATCATTCCCCATTATGCATAAGAATTATCAAGTGAGAGAGCATTTTAAAGACATCAGGTATGTTCATTGTCTGTATCATTAGAAATCAGAGTGCATTTATCAAAGTTATCATATTTTGGTAAGTACATCAGTGAATCCGTTTATATAGTGATTTATCATTTAATTAGTGACCCTGTTAGTTATTATCTATAGGGCATTCTCCCTCCAGTCACCTCCGTGCGGCTTCCTGCCACGTCTCCGATCAGTTTGGCAGATGTACACCTATCCATAGATCATAACAGTATCAAGGGGTTCACTATCAGGTAATAGCTATCCATGCAATTTTATATTCATCTCATTCACTGTTTTGACTTAAAATGGAATTCAACTGGGCGCCCAATCATTTTATGTAGAGATCATTTAACAATACAAGAATGCATGCACTGAGCTTCGAATCATAGTTTAAAATATTTTCATGTTTTGTTTTAGGCAAATGCTCATTGAATCCCCTCATGCCAGCAAACCGGATGAAGAGAATAAGTTGAGCAAGGAAATTTGGAGGGATCAACAATGATATAGTACATGTCTATTTTAGAGCTATACTTTGAAATCTTCAGTGAATGCAGATGTAGATTATATGGTGAATTGCTATACTATGATGTATAAACCATACGTGGGTAGCAGTTGATTGTATATGGTTTGACAATGCATGAATGTGTATGGTTGAAGCTATGTCCAACTATGTTATTTCTAGTTTATAATCTAGTACACACACTTCGAGCCTTGTCCTTTTAGACAGCGGTAACAGCCCTATCATTGAATTCATTAGTCCTAATTCAGAGATTTTTTTAAGGAGAATGCAAACAGTAGAACATGCTTAATTAGGGGGCGCTAGAATAACATTCTCTCACAAATCTAGTAAAGTGGAACTGAATACTCGAATGGTACTTTTGTTGGTGTGTTGAGAAGCCAGGAGGCATACGCTTTATAACGGGATAGGAGGAGTGAGAAACCCACTAGAAACCCTAACCGCCACAGCTAAACAGCCGCCATCCACCATAGGCTGTGGAGTGCAAATTGGGCTAAAACTCAACAGTCTCCACCCTGGGCCAATTTTCACCAACTCTGGGACAACCACATCGTCTAAGGGACCCCAAAGAGTAGTGCACCGCAGGGCAGACGCCAAAGGGTATTAAGCAAACTGAATGCCGGTTATGTATGTATGTATTTA
>NCQV01146202.1:0-11423 GCA_002740545.1 Lophocereus schottii | reverse complement strand
GAAATTACGTTTAGTTTTGTTATTAAAAAGCGGGTGGGGGAATGCAAGGGAGAAGAAATTATAGCGATTAGAGCAGTCCAAAAACAACTGCTTTGCATCATTGATATCTTTGTCTTATTCCAATACTGAAAATAAATCCATACAAAGAGTAAATTCTAAACATAAATTGATAACAGAGGGCAGCAAGGAATGAAACCATAATAAAATAGAGTAAGAAAATGACTCAGTATCTATTAAAGGAGACAATAGAGTTAACCAAATGGTTCAATTGATTCTTCTCCTTGTCTAGATCCTGGAACTTAGTAGCTCCTGCTTCTACCAACTCCACTTGAAGTCATTCACATTCCTGTCTTTTAAGATCGAGAGATGTTCTCAATTCTCCCTCTGTAATAACCAATTTTTGTTTCTGATCCATAAGGTCCTTTCTCATTTTATAGATCCGTTCTTCTTCCTTTAAAATCTCCTTCTCCCTAAGTTTAAGTTGCAAAGTCTCACTAAACAATTATTTAAGATTATCTTCCATGTTAGCAATTTTAGACGTGTAAGTAGAGTCTTAAGAAGATAGAAGACGAAGTCATTCGATATCCCTTCTGTTTTTGCAACAATTTTGGCTGCATTGAATGCTTCTTCTACCTTAGAAGTAAGCTAAGAAATTTCTACGGTGCTAAGATGAGATTCATCAACCAAGGAGTGAAGGATTTTTAAGGATCGAAAAACCTGCACCCTATTGGCTAGTAAAGCTTGGGTAGAGTCCTGGTTGGAAATCATGTCCATAGCAGCCTTTACTGCACTAAGAGTACTCTCCTAGACCCAGTCTTCTATCGAGTTAACAAAAATACTCCCTATTGCAGTGGGAACACTTTGAAGCGATGTAACTTTCACTACATCATCTGGAGTGACTTGCATAGGGATAATGACAGTCATAAGAGGGTCTTCCTTCTCCTCCATAATAGAGGTGGCTGTCATTATAGGTATTTCTATGCTCTCTGATATAGGGACATCCTATGGGAGCCAAGTCTCTAACTGAAGGCCGGGTATGGGCAAATCCTTAAACGCCGTATCATTTCCTCTGTCAGAATCATCGGAGTGATCAGGATGATCATAATGAGCTCTCTTGAAATTGGCGTCACTAGGAGACTACTCACGAGAAGTTCTTTTTTTCTTTTGTGATTTGTGGTCACTCTTGCAGTCTTTTTCCTTCCCTTTCTTCGAAGAAGCCCTTGCTGACTTCCCTTTGGCTGAAAAGCCTGTAGATTGGTCTTTGGAAGAAACTCTAGTAGCCTTTCCTTTGGGTGAAGCTCTAGTAAACTTCCCTACATGAGACTTATTACCCACCATTCCTGAAATTTTAACAAGTCCACCAATAGACTGTGGGTCTGGTCGTAGCCGGTTAATGATGAAAATCTAATCTCTTAAAAATGCCTTATCATTGACGGGGATCTGGAGGATTTTTTGTAGGGATTGACTCAAGTAAGGGGTGCTTCATCTAATCCACCAACTGCAATAACTCTAAGTACAAAGTCCTTCAAAATAAACATTTGGAATGTAAAATTTGGCACCAGTATCACGCTGATAAAAAGTCGGCACTACCTGAGCAAGGTCCATCATATTTCTCTTTTGTCTAAGAGAGACTGCAAAACTTAAGTTGTTAGCAAGAACACCTTGGTCAAGTCCAAACTGACGAGCAAATCGATTTGGATAATAAGGCTCTGTAAGCAATTCAGAACCAATTTGCATAGGGAGTATAGAAGATCTTATAGATATTAAGAATTTAAAGTCTTCATCTGATAGCTTTACATCGACTAAGTCTTGCCCTTTTGGTGATTGCTCCCAAAATACACTCGCGTGAAAAGAGATGGATTGCCCATTTCTAAAAGTGCTCCTTGCTTGTGCTACTGTAAATCATTTGGCTGACATTCCAGTGTAGCGCATCAATGTAGGATAATCTACAGGACACTCAGAATCGGGGCGTTGAGAATATAAGGCTGAAAAAGTTTCTACTTACCAACCCATGACATAATGAATAGGAAAACAAGGGTTAGCTCAACCTGAATGATCAAGATGACTTACAACTTGCCCTAAACCATAGTTGATGTATCCTAACACTATTGGAGCCAGGGAGATCTTTTGACCTTTTTCCATTAAAGAGGTCATTACAAAGGTCTCTAGTCTTATCACTTTATTATGATATGGTAGGATAAAACGACTCAACCAGAAAGCCAAGAAAGCCGGAAGCTCTCCAATATTTGTGACATTTAAAGTCGAAGGACGACCCCTTTACGAGACTCGTGGAGGGCTAGATGACGTCCTTTTTTCCGACCCTTTCCCAAAAGCACTCCATATTAACTCCCCTCTGTAAAAATGATCCAACCACCAATTCTAGTAGACATGGCTGCTCTTGTGAAGGCGACAAAGTTCAACATGAATACGAAGCAACTCCAAAACTGTGGTGAAAATTTTTCATCACCCATCAAATCTTCATTATGAGGAAAAAATTCTTTGTATACATCTCATAGAATTAGATGGCCACCAATTCTCTCCAAGTCGTAGAGAGAGATGTAACTTGTCCAGCACCATGATGGAGTGTATTTTTTAGAGGACTCCAAAGCTCACAAAATGCTCTCCATACATCCCTATCAAAATGACAACGGTAACTAGATGCACCACCAGCTCCATATATTCCTACTGATCTAAGGGTATGCTCAAAGTGCTTTAAGATATACTCAGTCCATTCAATAGCACCCACTATAAAGCTAGATAGCCCTCGAAATTTAAAATCTAACCCCTAATTTCTCCTCAACGTGAGAAGTTTATGGAGAGCAGGATAAAATGATAGAGTGACCAAAAATTTCTCGTCCCCATTAGACTCCGTATTGACCTTTTCAAGAACCATAGCATCAAAAAAGTTCGCATAACGCTTGTAGGTGTTGATGTAACTTTTTTCATCATTGTCTGAATAGGATAGGGTGCCCTTCCTCACCTTTCTTTTCTTATCCATGTGGTCCTAGAGTTTGGCAGAGAAGAAACAATAAGGGTTTTCAAGGAAGAAGAACGTCTGTAAATAGGATCATGAGATGACTCGTCACCATTTTCGAGGGATGCACTTTGAGAACTGCAACTCCCATCCACTACAACATGTTAAAAAACCAAACCAAAAAAAATAAAAAAATAAAATAAATAATTGATGTAGGAAAGTTCTTACATCATATATGCTCACAAATGCTCACACACATGATACACAGGGGGGCAACTGTTGGACTACAAATTTTTACAAAACTAATTTTAATTTAATAGCAAAAATTTAGTTGCACTAGCAACATAGTTTTTTGGAATGGACGAAGTAGACCCATGATAGTGTGCTAACTCTCCTGTGGACACTATCGCTACTTATTAAATTTATGTATTATATAAATCCATGATGAGTTAATTCATTGATAGCGGATTAACAATTTAATCCCCACTCCCTGACACATCACATGCCCACTATGCCACTTTGCTAGCCATGCTTCAACATGGAAATAACTAACATCAACCACCTAGATGTGTTAACACCCCACCAAGTGATAATTTAAAAGGAGGGAGGGCAAAGCAGTAAAGAGGAGACACAAAAATTCTGAAGGAAAAGAAGGGAATGCAAGGCCAAAGAAAAAAAGGGGATCATTCAGAAAAGGAGAAGGCTCTATATCAAGGTGCTTAGGGTACAAAGCATTTAACATGAAGAGAATTGATTGGCGATTAAAGGCCAGAAGGATAAGAGGAGTAGTAGCCAACCAAATTGAATGGTATTGAAATCTCTGAAGCGAAATCTCCACAAGGATGATCATGAAGTTTATGGTGGAACTGTTCTTATTCGTCTTTAATTCTCAACCCTGGTACTCATTCGTGAGTGATTTCTCATTGAATTCAAAAAAAAAAAGGAGATTAAGATGGATTCGAAAGGATCTAAAATATGTCTCATTTATCATAAGTCTGAGATCAGAAAAATTTCATAAGCTTGGATCCGTAAAGATCCTGGGCTTGGAAGGACTCACAAAAAATTAGGGTTTGTAAGGATCCCCAGTTCACAACACTACAACATTCCGCCCAGTCAGAGACTGAAGCTTTTCGGTCTATAAAACGGCAAAATCGGTCTCTACTTAGCTTTAGAGACCGAACAGAGATCGAAAATCATCAGTTTTTAAACCATTGGTAGCAATTCGAATTTAGAGACCGAATTTGAACACAGTGGTCTCTACTTGAGACCATAATGGGCTGGTCTCTATTTGAGACCAGAAGATTTAGTCTCAATTAGAGACCAAATAGCTCGGTCTCCAATGGAGACCATGTTTGACCGGTCTCTAATTGAGACCAACTTTTCTGGTCTCTAACTGAGACCAAGCTGGACCGGTCTCTCAGTGAGACCAACTTAGTTGGTCTCTAATAGAGACCAAAGCGGACCAGTCTCTAATTAAGACCACTAACTTTGGTCTCTATCTGAGATCAAAAATATTGGTCTCCATTAGACACCGAAATGGGCAGTCTCCACTGGAGACCGAAGGTTTTCGGTCTCTATTGGAGACCGAATTTGGAGTTGGTCTCCAGCACAGGCTGATGTCCATGTCCAGCTGCATTGGAGACCGAACTTTAATTTCGGTCTCAAACAGAGACCAGAACATCAATTTCGGTCTCTATTCTGGCCATATTTTTTGGTATATGCATTCCAGTTATTTCAGCATGCCGAAATTGCATCGACATTACACCATTTGCACCAACATATCCACCAAAATATCTACAATTTTGCATTCCATGAATACCACAGTTACAGGGTTCAGCAGTTAACATACATGAAGTTCAGAGCCCAAAGTTGAACATTACAATGTCCATTAACGATTACAACTATACATACCTACATCTACGATGATGCCTAAGAGATGTCCGCACGTGTGGGGTGGCCAAGTAGCGCCGAGAAGCTATCAAATCGAGCATTCAGCTCCAACAGCCCAATTCGGGACTCATCCACCTGCTTCCTTGTAGCTTCCAACTCCTCCCTACTGCTCCTCAGCTCCCCCTCTGTCGAGCGAAGTCGCGATTGAGTCGTTTGCAGCTCATTCTGTGTCGCTTGCAATTGATCCTGGAGCTGGGTTACTATCGGGGAAGAATATGCCGATGAAGTGCTGCCACCACTACGCCTTGACGTGATCGGTCTCTCAAACATGGCTGGACCCTCTCTTCCAAGTCCGTATATAGTGCCCTTCTGACTCCAGCCACCACTTGCCTTGAAGAACAAGTGATCATCTGCTGCGGAACCAACTTGCAGATCAGTTCCTACTTTTAGTTGCTCATATTTTTCCTGCTTCAGTAGAATGAGTTGAAAAAGGCAAACAAAAAGCTTCTGTTCAGATTAACTCTAATCTACCTTGTATACGAAGTATTGCTACAGTACTTACGTCGGCACTCAGTGCGTGCGCATCACACCAAATCCGCTGACCGCTCTCGTCAACCTTTGAATGAGTTGTAGCAAACAACTCAGCAACCGAAGGTCTTCTTCCCAGTTGCCTCGTCTATCATACACACATATATATTTTTCCATTGGCAACCTTTCAAAGCTAAGACAATGTATTCCATTGAAATAATGAACATTTTCGTACCAGTCTCTCAGCCCACATTGTCGCTGATATTGACCCCTGACTGTGCCCAATCTTAGCCTTCGACCCCTCTATCTTATTCTTCCTGTTTCGCTCCGACCGCTTCTTGAATTCCTCATCAGTTTCCTTCTTGGTCTTTAATGATACGCGAAGACCATCCGTCATCCAAGTAATGATCTTCTCCGGAGGGTCCTTTGCGGCCTTGCTCACTATATCTTTCAGTCTGACACGTACCTTCTGTTGCCATTCTCTTCTAACTAAGTCCTCCTGCTCGGGATCCCATGTGAATTATTGCTGCATATGCAATTCACAACATTGCTTCAGGCACATACATATATAATGTAATGTACAGATTACAGATTACAGTTACGAATAACTGAATAACGAAATCATTCTCACCTCATAAATGTACAAAACAAACACTAACAATAATACATTACGCCCCCATATATCTCTCTCTTTGTGTGCATTGGGAGCCGATTTGTGTGTGTATAAGTATATATATTTTTGGGAAGAAACAGATAGAGTTCCGCCTTAAATTTCAACATATACCTGTCTTACAACCGTACATTACCTCCCTATAGTAAATACATACACAAAAGACATTCCCACGCTCAACGTGCCACACGCCCGGAGTACACCAAGTTTACATCTTAACAGATCACACATCCGAAGTATTGGGGTTTACATCCTACGAAAAGGTCTTCTTCCCAGTTGCTTCGTCTATCATACACACATAAATATGTACATATATATGTGTGTGTGTGTGTGTGTGTGTGTGTGTGTATATGTGTGTGTGTGTGTGTGTGTATATATATATGTTTGGAAAGAAACGGATAGAGTTCCACCTTAAAATTGACCATAACCCAGGCTTAAAGCCATACATTATCTCCCTGCAATAAATAAAAATACAGCAGACATTCCCATGCTCAACAGGCCACACGTCTGGAGTACACCAAGTATACATCTCAACGGATCACACATCTGAAGCATTGTGTTTCACATCAAAAAAAAAAAAGAAATTGTAATCCATGTGTATGTCGCGTACATGTTCACTGAATTTATGTGATATGGTTGACCGTGAAGGCTAATGATATACCTAAGTAAATTTATCTCTCAGTGTTTAAGTGACTTAATGTAGTCACCGTTGGAATAATGTACCTAAATCACTGTTAGTATAGACACGAACATACCATATTGTAAAGTTTAAGACCTTTACCTTAAAATCATTCCACCAAAACTGCTTGTAATCCGCAGGGGCATCCCTCCAACACGTGAAGCGTCCTTGTAGTACGTTCGAATGGTCTCGGAGATGGCTCGTGCGACGTCTCGATCACCAAACTTACAATAGATCATTGCCCACAAATTAAATGAAAATATTGTACGGCTCGGGCTCATGAATTGTGAACGTTAATGGCGCTTACCACCTGTCGGTGTTAGGCACAAGTCGCACCCTTGTCACTGTGGTGCTAGTGCCCTCCAACGGAAACTCCGAGGGCTGTGTCTCCTGAGAGTCATACTAGGCAATGGCTCCGCTCGACCCCTCCATGCTTACCTACTCCTGTACCATGTTACGAACATGAGCCAGATAAGTGCCTGCAATTAAATTTGAAAAATGTATGCCAAACAACACTCAATAGGATACACTTATCAATGTTAGATACTGCGCTATGAAGGTGACAAAATGCATGAATACATTACAGGAGCAAGCAATATGCATTCCGGTATGAAAACATGTTACCCAAATAACATAACATATACTTGCAGAAGATGCAAGCGAAGTTCGCATATACTTAACATACGTAACACAAGGTCCAACACATAAAGACGCTATCTGGGTGTAAATTACGCATCCACATGCACTACATAGACATTGACTCAGTGAAGTCGTCATCATCATCCTCATTAAAATTATCATCATCTTCATCCAGTAACCCATCGTGCCATGCATCTCCATAGCCATCGTCGATGGCATCAACTCCTCATCGACATTGTCATTTGTGTCATTTTCCTCTTCTTGTACGATGGCAACATCATCGTCCACGTCACAATCTGCTAAATTAGGCGTATTGTCATATTTGTCTATTTGGAATGGTGTATCCTCTTCAGGTGCATCTATTATTGACCTTGCTTTTATTTTTAACACTGCCCACCAATCCTTTTTAGTGTTGTCCTTCATAGGATAAGGCAAATAGCAAACTTGGGTGACCTGACTTGCAAGGACGAATGGATCATACTTGGGATATCTCTTCATATGATTGACATCAACCAATTTGTATGTATTGTGGACAGCAACACCACTAAAGCAGTCATACCATTCACACTTAAACAAGATCGTCTTATATGGACGAATATCCCCAACATAGTGCAACTCGATTACATCGTGGAGAATGCCATAATATTGCTTTCCATCCGTTCCTTTTACGTACACGCCGTAATTCATTGTTGACTTGCTTTTCCCATATTCATATGTGTGGAGGTTGAAGCCATTGATATAATAATGATCTCAACACGAACATGCCTTTTAGGGCCATATGCAAGTGCTTTTATGATGTTGCTGCCCACAGTGGAGTGCAAGACCTACAAGGCCGTCATAACCACCAATTGTCAAAGATGTTATTATCGTAAAAATATAGAAATACATCCGCAATGTCAGCAAAACACATTGTGGCAATACGTACACATACTTTGAACCATTTCGAAAATCTTTCCTCATACTTTCCCCACACATCCTCCACCCGAACATGAGGTTTTTGTTGGATCATCTCCAGCTAAAACATCCTACATAATGCAAGGAGGAAATCATATGGTCCTGTTCAATGTATGTACGGTTTACTCCATACGTAAAACATGAACTTACCGTTCATATTCTCCTAACAACCCACAATTCGATAGCACATATGCATGCGCCAATCGATGATCTAAATGCTCCAAGAACCGCACACTGCCCTCATTCGGGGCATATCCAATGTTACAGGAGAAAATGTCTGGGAGATTGGCATCGGATTTGTCATGATCAATGTTCATCACATTTCTTGGCAAATCCTGTGCCCTCACATCAACACTGTCGTTAAAGTAGTTTGTAATGAAGTTCGTTATCTCTTCTATTAAGTACGCATAGCAAATTGAAGGCTCTACACGTACTTTATTGCCTACTTTCCCCTTTAAGTGATGAAGACACCTGTCACCCAATAAATTGAAACGTCATTTTTGTACGCAACAGCAGACATGATTTCCATGAACTTTGTATCATACCTTTCGTAATCATACATCCATTGATATTGAATCGGCCTTCCAAGTTTCAGTTCCATATGTAAGTGGACAGGTAGATGCTCCATTACGTTGAAGAATGCAGGGGGAAAAAACGCGTTCCATCTTGCATAGAATTTCTGCAATATTATTCTCCAAACGGACGATGTCATCAACATGCAACTTCGACAAACACAAATCTCGAAAGAACTGGCTAAGCTCAGTTAGCACATTTCAGACATTGGTGAGTAAGAGATCTCTGAAAGCCAGAGGCAACAATCACTGCATGAAAACATGACAATCATGACTTTTCATGTTATGCAGTGACGCATTCCTCACATCCACACACCTACTTAAGTTCGAGGCATAACCATCTGGGAATTTCAATTTACGGATCCATTCACACACGACCTTGCTATACTCCTTTTGTAGAACATATGGAGCTTGTGGCATAACTTCTCGCCGACTTCCTTAACAAGCGTCAACAATACGAACATTAAGTCTCCTACGTTTACAATGGATAAGCATGTCCTTCCTCGCAGTAAGGTCATCTTTTGTTTTATCCTTCACATTCAACACCGTGTTAATTATCTACTCGAAAACATTTTTCTCAATGTGCATGACATCAAGGTTGTGCCGTACTAACAGCTTGCTCCAGTAAGGTAGTTCCCAAAATATGCTACGTCTGGTCCAATTGTGAGACTGTCCATAGCCATCCATTTTTTCCTTGTGATCTGCTGCCATTAGGAGCGAAGTCACACGACTCCAAACCTGCTCCCCGGTCAACATAGGAGGAGGTTCAGAATGGTCCTCCCTGTTTTTGTAAAATGCAGATTTATTACGTCGGAATCTATGATGCGATGGGAGAAATTGGCGATGACAGTCAAACCATGATTGCTTGTTCCCATGGGCTAATCGGAATGCTTTTGTGTGTTCCATACAATAGGGGCATGCTAATCTTCCAGTAGTCATCTAGCCAGAGAGCATGCCATAAGCGGAAAAATCACTCACAGTCCAAAGAATGGCAACTTTCATTATGAAATTTTGCCAAAGGGAGACGTCATATGTTGGTATTCCTTCATTCCATAGTTGCACAAGTTCTTCAATAAGCGGTTGCATGTATATGTCAAGATTTTCTTTTGGGTTCTTTGGACTGGGAATGAGGAGAGTAATGAACATGAACTGTCTTTTCCTACACATCCATGGGGGCAAATTATAAGGGTTCACAATTACTGGCCAGCATGAATATGTTTGACTATAATGACCAAATGATGAGAAGCCATCAGTGCACATCCCTAGTCATACATTACGAGGTTCGGCTGCAAATGAAGGATATGAAACATCTAGATGTTTCCATGCCTCAGTATCGAATGGATGTGCCATGACCCCAGGAGGGCGCTTGTGCTTATGGTGTCATCACATACTCTCAGCTGTTTTCTTTGTTGCATAAAGACGTTTTAGTCGAGGTCCGATGGGGAAATATATTAGTTGCTTTCTTGGGATTTATCTCCCTTCTTTCCTCGTTCTTGAGTACCTTCGTTCATCACAAAACGAGCATCTATCACGGCCATCTGCCTCCTTCCAAAATAACATGCAACCATTGGGGCAAACATCTATTTTACGATGTCGAAGTTCAAGACCCGCAGGCACCTTCTTCACTCCGTAATAATTGCCGACCATGTCGTTGTTATTTGGGCATATCTCCTTTATAAATGATACAATACCATCAACTGCTCGATGGGGTAGATTATATTCACATTTTAGATTAGTAAGCCATGCAACGGCTTTAAGAAGTGACATTTCACATCCCTCGTACAATGGTCTCTTCGCTACCTGGATGAGTTCAAGGAATCTTTTCACCTCGGCAATTGGTTCATGCTCCCTTATGTGGGGCAGCTCTTGCACTAACGCAGATGATGCAGGTGCATAGGCATCCATCACCATATCCCTTATAGGGTTGGGTGTTACTTGTGAATTGGATGAAGAAGTTGCAGCTCCATCATCTTCAAGGAATGTTTCACCGTGATGCACCCACCTATAATAGTTTGGATGAAACCGTCGCTGGTACTAATGTAACTTGATTGTCTCTTCATCAAGGTACGGTACATTACGGCACTTCACGCAAGGGCACTTCAATTTTTGGCACCTCTGAAACTCTTCTTGCGCCCAAGCAAACCTGATAAACTCATCCACTTTCTCAACGAATGTCTTGCTTAGATACTTCCCCTCTAGTCTATTGTACATCCACACACGACTTGGATCCATTGTCCCTTGACGAACTGTATACATATTACTAGCAAATCATACTTACGTACATATATAAGCATATGTACATACATACATATATACATAAAAATATGTATACACGTATATGCCAGTACGTATACATCTATACATGCATACATACATACATACATACAAACATACATATACATATAAACATATATGTGTGCGTAGATATATATGTGGATATATGTATATATGTATATGTATATGTATAAATATGTATGTAATGAATTATGATTTGATCATCAACGTATGAATTAAAAG
>NCQV01146184.1:16240-27045 GCA_002740545.1 Lophocereus schottii | reverse complement strand
AGCGAACTAAAAAGGGGCAATTGTAGGTGTTAATTACCAAATTTAGCTGGAATCATGCATTAGCAAATTACTTTAAGTTTCAAATTGTGCATTAGTAGACTCAATATGATTTTATGAGCTTTTCATGTTGAAAATGAATGAACCATAAGCCATTAATAGGGTTATGGGTAATTTGCTAGACAAGCATGGTTTTAATTATGTGAGCAACTATTAAGAAGAAGTGATTCTTGATTCACTTGAAGGTGAGACTTGCTGCACAGGATAGTAACTTCTTTTAATACCTATAATAGTTTAGTGCATTTTTATGGCTTAATATAGTGCTAGGCATTAGTCAGGCTTATGATTGATTCTGCTGAAACTGTTTCCCAACTCCCTAAAACCCAAATAGTTGCATGTAATAATACCAATAATACTGTAACACCCCTCTACCCCTCGAGAGGCGTCACAATGCTAGGATCTCTCAAGGGAGACCCCTAAGGCTGACTTAACTAGAAACTTCTTATAGATTCAACTTAACTTTAAGCATTTTAAGGAATCCTGGAACAAGCTGCTAGAGTTCCGCCTATGATTATAACATTTATAAAATTTGAATGCGAACTTAAGGAGTACCTAGTGATATTATAACAAAATTCAAAAGAAATTAGGAGTTTCCCCACAAGTCACATAGTCGAGCTTGAGGCTTATGCCATTACAAACATTTGTTCAAATCAATTACATAGCTCAAAACACAGCCCATAACCAACTACATGCTTGCTTCATACACTCATTTAACAAAAATAAGAAAAGAGGTAGCTTCATAAAATGAAGCTTCTTAAAAGAATCTTTCAGGCAACGACTGGCAAACCTATGCCAGGTAGCATACACAATCTTTCACTCATCACCTGGGGAAAAGGGGAAAGGAAATGGAGTGAGCCACTACATGCTCAGTGAGTGTTCCTCCACTTCTTAAAACTAAAACCATTTACAGGTAATATTACCTATAATAGTCATGCATCAAGCATTTAAGTAATGCTATTATCGTGTTAAGCCATGTGACACAACTCGTAGATCATTCCTTGCCTAAACATTCACTCATAAGATATTTTTAAATTCAAGGAATAATGAACATGCTAGGGTCTTTATTACTCAAATCATGCACTTTGAAAACATACATGGTTTGTGCAGTATAAGAATATGGCCACATATTACTTGAAATCGCATTCAACTATGCATAGGAATCTTTTTCATTAGGCATTTGTAGAAATTCTCCTTTCTTTCTTTGAAAACACTTTTCATAACCTCTTACAGATCACATTCTTTAAAAGAAATTTCTTTTGTATTGGTCATATAATACTCCTTGTAAGCTTTTCACATTTCATTTAATCTGGCCTCTTAATGGCCCTTAAATCTTTCTTTTTCCTAAAATACTTAAAATGGCGATTGCGAACTGCTGTTCCTTACTTATTAGGAAAATACATCTGGCATAAGATCATTATAGGGTGCTGATTGGGTGAGATCTATTCCCAACCCATAGTGAGACCTAACACTTACGCTTAAGCTCTTATTCCCCTAACGGCTACATATAACATATTGGACCGTTACCCTCATCAGGCTCTTCTAGGGTTTCCTAATATGAGAACTTATTCCCTAGGCTAACATTATTCATATCATATTGTCCAAAGCATATTATCTTAGCCAATTTAAAGCGTATGGCCAAATCGACTAATAAGCTTCCTACCTTTCATAATGAAATCCTTTTTCATACAATGCACTCTCTTTTTATTTAAACCCCTTAGGGATTCTCCTATTCTAGCAGGTTCACTCTCAAAACTGTATTTCTATACTTAAAATAGGCTATCGATTGCTGATAGTTATGGTTCCTATTAGTTACCAACACGAAAACCTTCTTTTTAAAACCCACCCTCACTCGCAAGATGAAACTTAATGACATAAAGGGAAGGGGGTTTGAACGTAACACATTCAAACACTTCATAATCAACTCAACAGAATAAGCCACACATGGCCTCGTAATCCACACGATTGTGGTCAATCATAACCCACACTCCCTCCTCACATAACACTGGCCACAAAGAATCTCAAAACTCTCATTAGTTCAACCTCAAGCCATCCGACTACCATCTCGGTTTTCAATTGTATAATCATAGCATATTATCATAAAGGCTATGAAGAAATGTGTAATAGGGCATATGTAAATACCGAGCAAGCAGCCCCCATTCAGCAACACGTTATGGCTTATGTAACATGTGTAGTTTATTAACATAAATAAGGCCGCTAACGACTCAAAATGAGCAACAACAGGAGTAACATACTCATTCTAAGGGACTTTCAAAATGAATCCCGGAACATTTAAAGATTTTCGAGTCTAATTGATTTAACTAGGGTCGTTGAATTATTTCGAGGTCTTTTCAACATGAATTAACCACACTGGCACTCAATAGCTGAAAACATTCCTAGATCATTTCAAGGGTCATTCACAAACATGAGCCATCGACATAACATGCATTGTTTCAAAATATGCATAGATTATTTCCGCAACTACCTTACAAGCATGATTTAACTAAATGGACAAGATCGATTTAAAGTGTTCATAAATTATTTTAAAGCTGCTATTTAGGCATAAATTAACTAATTAAACAAGCGTCGATTAAAAGTGTTCATGTATTATTTCCGAGCTACCATTCAGGCATAACTTAACTAATTAAACAAGCATCGTTTCGAAGTGTTCATATACTATTTTGAAGCTACCATTCTGCTATATCTTACAAATTCTTCTAACCTATTTTAAGCAGCATATTGAGACATGTAATTAGTTTAATTCTGAGTACCTTTAGGACAACCTAACATGCATAATCTGAATTGAATTTAATTCGAACAGGCATGCTTTCACGGGGACAACAACAATTCATTTTTGAGCATAATCATGTTGACTACATAGCTATATTTTGAGCATGAATTTAGTCTGATGGAACATGTACAATTCCTCATTACATATTAAGTGAACGTAGCTAAACCTAAACTGACGTGCATCATCATTCAAGGCTAAAGCATTTTCGAATTCATTAGTAGTTTAGGAGAAGAGAAACACTTACATGAATCAGCCTAAATTCAACCTAAACAGTAGCAATTACACGCCCAAATTGATCAACCCGAAGCCCTAGCCCGTGTGCTTGCTAAAACCGAACCCCAGCTCGCGAATTTGATGATGTTTGTGGGTGATTTGGGTCGAATTCAACCCTCAAATTTATAGGGGAGGTCGACTGCAGTGAGGGTGGCTGGATTCTGGTACATGGGTGGTGTTTCAAGGCCACCAAAACATGGTTGCCTGGATCTGTTTCGCAGTGAGAACTGGAGGAAAGGGGTTGTGCACAGGGGACCATCGTGATCCCTCTCTCAATGGTGATGCAAGGGTGGAGGAAGGAGATAGGTGGCATTTCTGGTGTGCGCATGAAGGAAGAAGAGAGAGAGAAGCAGAGGTGGGGTCAGGTGAGAGACCCTGATGAACCAACCCCTTTTACTCTTTCTTTTCTTTTTCCTTTTTTTTTTGTTCATTTACTACCATTGCTAAGTTCTAATCCCAATTTTGTTAACATCTAGTCTAAACTTGGGTTGAAACGTCCTAAAACTAGGGTCCTAATTAAATTCAGAAAACAACTAAATAAAATGATTTACAATTTTTGAAGGCATGAGTTTGTATTAATTCTAATAATTTTCCAAATGATTAATGATAATAATAGTCATAATAATGATAATGATGTTTCTTTTTGGTAAAATTTATTGTTAAATACACACACAAATGGCATAATATCCTTGATGAAAAATAATTAAAAGATAGCTTGGTGAACATAGCAACTGAAACAGTTAGCCAACAATGGAAAGAAAGTGCGGCCCTTACAAATACTCACATACCACGCCTTTATACATTACTATTATATTAGGCAATCATAGCCCCCAAGAAAGGATTATCACCAATAACAATTCACACTAACCACTCAAACTAATTTCTAGGCCCTTAATGGCCAAATTTCCTCTCTAACAGGCACTTAGCCACATAAAAAAGCAACAAAGATTATGCACAGGGCTTTCTTTCATTGGATATGCACATTTGAAAACCTAGATGTTCGATGCGTTAAAAGAATAAAGTCACGCTTTACTTAGAATTTCATTTAAACTATACTTGGAATCCCATTCATAAGATATACATAGGATAAGCTCAGGAATCTTTCTTTTTCCTGAAAACACTTTACTTAGCCTCTGGAGGCTTATATTCTTTAAAAAGAAATCTCTTTCGTAATGGTCCTCTAATGACCCTTATGAGCTATTCGAATCTCATTCGAACTGGCCTCTTAATGGCCCTCAAAAATTTTCTTTTTCTTGAAATACTTAAAATGGTGAAATGCCAACAGCTTTTCTTACTTATTAGGAAAATACTCTTGGAGTAAGATCATCATTTATTAAAAGAAACATACATAATTATTTGATCACATAAGTGCAGAGTCTAGACTCTTAGAGATACTTTGCGGAGATCACAATTGTACGGGCTATACACCCTGAGTATAGTAAACGATAAAGTTCAACAATAGAAAGAATAGTAAAGTACAACTCAAGGGGTCACACATCTGGAGTACTAAGATTTACTTTCCAAAAGAAAATAACAACTCTGGCCAAACTCGAGGGGCAATATATGCCTATCCGAACAGACATCATACTATGCTCAGACCTAACATACATACTTAGACTTCAGGCAGGATTGAAGCCACCATCCCCGAGTTATATTAACATAGCTTATGCTATGCCAGGCGGGATACCAAGCCACCATCCTTGGGTCTCAGACTTGAGCTTAAAGTTTCTAGAGTAGCTCTTCCACGCATACATAAACATAAACATAATTAATTACATATATGCATACTTATACCTATTCACACATATGCTTTATGAGCTTATGGTGCGAAAACATAATCTTCTTGCAACACCACTCAAGCTCCTCCACGTACATATAAGCATGAATTTAGTTACGTACACACATGCATACTTATACTTATTCATATACATGCTTATATAGCAAAATAGCCCATAACCCTACTATTGGTTTATGGTTATTTCATTTTCAACATCCAAAAGCTTCTTAAAATCGTAATGAGTTTACTAACTCTTAATTTGAAACTTAAAGTAATTGGCCAGTATACAATTCAAACCAAGTTTTGTACTTAACACTTTTAGTTGTCCTTTTTCAATTTGCTCAAATCCCTTTTTAAACCCAAAGAAAGGAATATAATCAAACCAAAGCCTTAAAACATTTTTGAACTTGTTACTTGTTCGCTTTTTAACTTCCTAGGCCTATCGACTGTTCAGTTGAGTCGCTCATTGAGTAGTTCGATGATTTAAGATCTTTTTAGGCTACAGACATCTTAACAAATTAATAGGAAACCGGTGAACATTTAGAACTTTTGAAATTATGAAAACACACTTTTAAACGACCCTTTTAAAGTCTCCAAAGTTCACGAACCATTCATATAGTATTACTTAAAGAACATTGAAAGGGAAGGGGTTCACAAGTAGCACATTCGTAACACTTTGCAGGAACAGTTTCAGCAGAATCCACCTTAGTAATTCATAAACCTCGGAATCCACACGATTGCAGTTAGCGTCAAACGCAAGTTCCCTCTTTACGCAACATGGACAAGAAAAACCTCAAATTTCTCAATAGTTTCACCTCAAACCATCCAACTACTGAGCTCAGTTCAATAGTACTATAAACGATTCAACAGTATATGAAGCCATCATAAATAAAGGCAACATTCATACGAGTTACCATAAATGGAATTTGAGCATAACCATTCTGATTTAGCAACGACATTTAAACAGAAATTAGCCTAGCCTACGAATACCATAAATCACCTGGTTAGCATCCTTAACCTCCAAAACAAAATTTAAGTATGACAAATTAATGCTACAACAGTCCTATGGCAACATTCTGTTTATTCTAAAAATCTTCAAACTAACCGATTCATATAACCATGCATCAAATCAACATGCAATTATCCCAAAATTAGTGCTATCACTACGTTTACTCAATTTGGCTTAAAATTCCTCAAATATAGCTTACTAACTCAGATTCAAACATGCATCAACTAGAATCAGTTAAATTCGTTTTGAAATTACTAATAATTAGGAGGAGAGAAACACCCACCTCAAATCCAAGCTAAGGACCCAACTCCGGGATAATTAGGCAAATTTTCGAGCTAAATTCGCATCCTTAGTATGCATGGCACTGGTGTTGGCCACGGTGGTTTCCAAACCCTAACTCTTAAGTCTCTTGTTCACATGGCCTCTGGTGGTCACTGTCTTCGACCTACCGGTGCAGACACCCCACCTCATCGCCACCATCCATGCTGTCACCGACGCCTAGCACGGCCCCAATCCTCTTTCCTATATGCTCCCTTGTTTAGTTAATTTGATCTCTCTCTCTCCCTCTCTATATTTGGGCTCGAAGCAGTCGCAGAGAGAGAGGAAAGTGTTGGTCGACCCTCGCCTGCGGTAGCACCGTCGCCCCTCTTCTCTCTCCCTAATCTCCTCTGGTGGCTCGCAGGGCAGCGAAGCAGTGAAACCCCTTTCTCTGTTGCGTTTTACAGAGAAAGAAAGGGGTCTTCGGCGCCTTTTACACTTTGTACTTGTTTTCTTGTTGTTTGTTGTTTTGGGCACACTTACTAAACCTAGCTCGGTCTAGAATCATCTAGTCTTACTAATCCCAATGCTTCATATTCTAAACCCAAGTCGATAATACAACCTTTCACCGATTACTCATTCCCAAATATACATTGATGTTTGATTTAATAAACAATGAACTAATTCTAAGGTTAACAATCTAGTCGTATTTGGATCCCTACTCAATTTAGCACCTGATAATAATCCTTATTAACGCTTATTAAAATAATCGAAAAGTTTTCAAAACTAATAATAACGATAATAATAGCAACAATAATATTCTTTTTAATAAAATTATTATTCACATAAGCACATCAATAATAATTTAACTTATATAATTAATAGCATACGATTTTAAAACTTAAAAGGGTAAAACAACCGGCTTAACATAAAAATAAAAAATGCGGGTGTTATACTTCTAGCCTTGCAACGGGTTCCTACATTCGATAAGCGCACAACATATATTCATAACTCAACGGTCACACGTCGGACATCACAATTCTACGGGCCATACACCTGGAGTATAGTAAACGATATAGTTCAATAATAGAAAGAATAGGAAATTACAACTCAACGCATCACACATCCGGAGTACTAGGGTTTACATCCCAAAAGAAAATAACGACTCTAGCTATAAGTCGACTGATAAATCAGATGCTAAGCTCCCATGGTGATACAGAGCAACTTCTAGTTAATCTGGATTACATGCCTTCAGTAACTGGCTTACATGCATTCAAGAACTTAAATTACATCACAATATGCTGCTAAGCTTGCAATGTTACTACAAAAGTATATAAGTCTACTTCTACGACAGTAAGGGGGAGTCCACCTCAGGTTACGTGGATCGACTTCTACCTGTCACTTTAGGAACATGGGGAAAAGGGGAAAAGATAGGGGTTAAGCTACTACAGTCTCAGTGAATGACTGCCAAACCCCAAAAAATAAAACATTACACATCATACTTTAAGTAGTACCTACACACATAGTTTGATATATAATATCATATAATAAGTATGTCTGGTCTTGCACATCTGTTGTCACCTCAGTGACCCTTTTAGTACGATGGCAGCCTTATACTCCTTCTAATTCATGCCCAAGCGACTTAACTTGCCTGAACTAAGTCTCTTCTATCTTATTGCTGGTAATTCGATGTTATACCAATAAAACATCACACAATGTAAGCATAACGTCACATAACATGCACACATGATTCATTAATAAGATTTCTCATGCAATAATTCAGGTATTGGATGTAATAGGACGCTTACTCAACATATAAGCGCCTAACATCAAGGAGTTTAAGCAAAATAACTAAGTGAGACTTCTTTTTGCAAGAGAGTAAGATTAATGCATATCACTTAAATCAATGGAAGTTCTTATAAAACCATCGTTATGCACTTGGCAGATAATTGAAACTGAATAAAAACACTTTTGAAGAAGATATGCACCTTTTCAAATTTTTACACCAACATCACCCTGAGGCATTAACATCATCTAACACATATTAAATCATTTTCATAGGCATCAGAATCTCATATGTGTGCTGGGTACGGGTGAGCTCGTCACTCACGTTCCATCATACTAGTGAGATCATCACTAACATTTCATATTATCTCCATCGGGATCTTCTGGGATTCTCACTTCTAGGTCTACTACTTCAGCATCACATTACCCCTGCCAAGGTCTTCTAGGGCTCACACTTCTGGGTCTATCTCCCTAAGTATTAGGGTCCTTGAGAACTGAGCATTCTCCCTAATCATAATCCATGTAGCACTATCTTTCTGGCCTAGAACGTTTTAGATGCATTTCACCTTTGAATGTGTTTGCATTGAAACTTTCGTTGTATCACAAGCAATGACATTCTTATTCTCACGAGGCTCGAACCCCTAATGATCTCACATCGATTTAGAAAGCATAAAAGTACTCATTTGCTAAAATATGCTTAAAACAAGATAATGTTTGCATATTCATTCACTCTTTAAGACAGGTGATACAGAAACTCGTTTTTAAACGTTAATAGTTGCATTCACTCATGAATATCTCGATTTCTTTACATTTCAGATGCAACAGTCATTTCACACACATTTTGTCTCAAAACTCTCATTCTCATGGAGGCTAAACACCTTAATAGGGGAATTTAACTATTGAAAAGTATACCACTATTGATCTTATCAAATTTTGCTTCTAAATGAGTTAATTGCCAAATAAGCATTCATTTTTCAAAAGGAAATGTCATTAAAACTTGTCTGAAAAGCTTACATGCCTACAACTCATTCATAGTTAGTTTCGCTTAAAAGTATCCTGGTTAAACAAATTGTCTGCAGTCATTACTAATCACATAATTCAACATGCTTGTCATAATCACAGTAGTTCGCATACTTGCTTAGTAATGCACGCCTTTAAGCATAAGACAAATGTATTCATACATAATTCACGTTGTTTCCAACGCCGATGGCCATTTAAGTAACCTTAAGAAACAACTAAGGGAATACGTAAACACTCAAGTCGCTTGTTTAACTTATTAGGATGTTGTTTTAGCCACGGTAATGAACAAACTACTCTTAAGAAAATTACTTGAAGAATTTAATAATTCAAAAGCATTAATGCCAGAGTGGTAGCGCATGCATAATAGTTAATCAAGCGGACTTTAATCAAACTGACTCATGTTTCACAAATTATTCAACGCCAAGACCCTTAAACACGAACAGGCAACTTGAACAGCTAGGGTTGCAAAACTTGGACATGGAACTCAGTTGTGATATACACACATAGCACATACAAGTCATAGGCTAACAAAATCATAATTGTGATACAGTGACACGCATTTGAAGGCTCAAAGCATTTGACATCTATATATTGTCATAATGACACTCAAAACAAGTTCAAGATTCATGCAAGCATGTTCAATCATGGAAGCAAATACACAATTAGCACCTCTCAACACTTCTTTAATTTACCAGTTTAAAATAGTTAACCTGAACTCCCTCTTCACAGCACCGACCACAACAATCCTCAAAATCATTTCAGCTCAACCCAATTGATTCACCGACTATTTGGAATTTAAACTTGTTATAGTTTCAACTTAGCTACTAAATCAGTTGTCATAAATATTTCAAAAATATTTGCAAATTAGTAGTAGATTTAGCAATCAGGAACCCCCACCTGGGCTCCAAGCTAGTACCCATGCTAAGGGCTTTTGGGTGCTATTGTGGAAGCTCTGGAACCCCAAATTCCGACTCCTAATTTACTACTACACTCAGGTCCAACGCGAATCAACCCAAACCCTTGATCTGTCCTTCCTCATGTTACTCTCTTGAATCAGAGCCACTGCCCTCTCACCCGGAGCTTTACTGTGGTGGCCGGTGTCCATTCCAGCCAAGTGTGGTGGTGTGTTGGTGGCTTTGTTATGGCTAGGGTTTTAAAACCTCAGCCCTGTTGTTTCACTCGATCTCTCTTCTCAGTGTGTCACAGTGGCTGTTGCACAAATTGGGCAATCGTCGGTGTTGCATCGCCACCATGTCGCCATCGCCGCGCTACCTGGACAGCTCCCTTCTCTCTATCTCTTTTGCTCAATCTATCTCTTTCTCTCTTGAATCGTGGGGTTGTTGCATGGGATGAGCAGTCGAGCGGGCTGCGACTAGCAATGGCCTTGGAGTTGCACCGTTCCCCGCCCTCTCTCTCTCTCTTGTCCAGTCCCTCTCACCCTCTCCTTCTCTCCCTCTCTCTCTGTCGGGCTCGCGGGGGCTAGGGTGAGGAACCCCCTCCCCTGTCGTGCTTTTCCTTAGAAGAAGAAGGGCCTTCGGCCCCCCCTTTTGATCCCTTTTCCTTTTTTCTGTTATTGCTTGCCCATTGAACTAATATTACTAGCCCAATCTCCTGCATCTTAGTCTAAAGTTAAGCTGATAATACAATCGCTCATCGATTTATTCATTCCCGATAATAAAGTTTGGTCTAATATTTAACGAAACTAATCCCAAAGATTGACAATCTAGTCATATTCAGGAAACGACTAAATAAAACTATCAACACAATCTAATCCCACAAATTGGCATGAATTAAATTTTAAAATCAGTACTAATAATAATTGTCTATTTAGTGACATT
>NCQV01146175.1:0-13281 GCA_002740545.1 Lophocereus schottii | reverse complement strand
ACACACACACACACACTTGGGAGCAGTGTCAAGTTTAGTAACAAAAGCAACAATTATGAGAAATGACATCAAAGCAGCAACACAAGCAGGTTTTACTAATATCTATATTGAAGGGGATAGTGAAATTCTCGTCCAAGCAATTTAAGGTCACATTTAAGCACCATGGGAGATCCTGATTTTGATAAAAGATATTCACGGGTATATTCAACTGTGTAACAATATTTATATTACTCATATTTTTAGACAAGGGAATTATACAGCTGATTGGCTAGCAAAACATAGTCTGTCATTGCATTCCATAGTAGTGTGAAATGCGGTTTCGTATAGGGACCTTTTTTGTATCCTCTATGATAATAGTGTAGAAAGAACTTTTGAGAAGAGGATTACCTAAATTGTGTTATATGATTAAAATCTTATGGGATAAGCATGATAAGATTAAAGACCCAAAAAAAAAAAATCCCCCCGGGGGGTTGTCGGGCAGTATCGAGGTCAGGCGTGCAGTTAGAAGAAAAGGGGAGGAGGGATCTTTATTTGTCTTTGGAAGGGAAGCAAGCAAAAAGACCCAAGGCTCCCATCCTCTCTCTCTATGTGGCCTTCTCTTCCCCTCTCTACTTGGCGCCACAACCAGGGACCAAGCCTGCGCCACCACCGTCGGGCCCGTGTTGCTGCCACCTTGCCGCTGCCAGGACCCCATCCATCACTGCCTTCGCACTGCAGCAACCCCTATGGCTCCTTTTCGGCCGCCTCGTTTTGGCCAGCACAAGACAGCCGGGCACGCCAGCCCCTCTAGCGGCACCACCTGCTGTGGTTCCTGCACCTACATCCTATGGTTAGAACCTCATTTGAACTTATATACTTGGCTCTGTATTGAATTCCCAATTGATACACAAAATTTAACATGGTATCAGAGCAGGTTCCTCGATCTTAATTCATCACCGTTCCCATTTGATTAAAATTGTGTGCACATGTTGGGTCTTGTTAATAGCCCACACATGAGGGGCGTGTTGGAGTATGAAAGTTGGTGTTGTCCCACATTGATAAAATTCAAAGACTATGATAGTGGGTGTTGTCCCACATTGATGAAATTAAAGGGTTTGAGCATGCATATAAACTTGTATGTTACTCCATCTATCGCCAATTGGTTTTAGATTGGAACCTTATTTGAACTTAGATGCTTGACTCTTTGTTGAATGCCCAATTGATATACAAAATTTAACACGGTCCTCAACCACCAACACCCACTGTTGCGTTCTTCGACCTCTATCTCCACGCACTTTCACCATCTTCTTACCCAAAGGTAATTTCATTCGACCCATCTTTTAACTAGATTTGAAGTTTATAAATATGTATTGTGGTACATTAGTGAGCCAATTATGGTAAATGATGGTTTATTTGTGCAAATTGATTGAGTGACATGGATAATTGTGTAGTTCATCATGAAATTAATTTTCCCGATATATGTGGATGTAAATTGGGTATCATGCTTGAATTTATGAGAAAGAAGAATTGGACATTTGAGTTGTGCAATTGTGAAAGTTTGACCTACGTGAACTCAGCAGCCTAAATATATAATTAAGCAGTCCAGGAAACATACGGGGTAATAAGTAGCCAAAGTCCTATAACCAATGTGCGTTTACTCAGTTACTTACCCTTTTGTAGCTTAAAATAACAAATTCGAGATAAATATCCATATAAGGAGCAACTTCAGTAATGGAAAGGAAAGAGGGGATGTTTGAAAGGATAATTGTAAATGATGAACGTATGCTTAACTATCTTTTTTTATGCCATTTAATGAATACCAGAATTTTATGACTAATTTCTTTCAAATTGTATTATTATCTTATTTTATTTTAATTGTTTAGATTAAAATAGGTCATACCAAACTAATCTATTCGAAAACTTTTTACACTTTTGTCCTATGAGTAGTTTATGTTTTTTTCTAGACGTGCATTTTTTTTGGGGTTAATGCTATATTTTAACCCTTTATTAAACCCAAAGATGAGATTTAAGTAAGTTCACGTATGACCTAAATTGAAAAAGGTCAAGTAAATTTTTAAGTTGGATAGTTTCAACATTAAAATCAAAGCAATAGGTAAAAATTTCTCTTGAAATGAACAAAATAATCAAGTTGTAGAAAATTTCACGAATTCTTCCAAAAGCACGGTCAAAAATAAATAATATAACAATAATGAGAATTTGATTGGAGCTGAAGGACATATTTGCTATATTGCATTAGAAACCAGGAAGAGGAAGAAAACCAAAGAAATATATTACTATTAGAGCATGAGAAGTAAACCATGATCCAATTGACATACATACCATCACAAAACACATTAGCTGAAGATCATTATCCTTATATATTAGCCGAGGAGGCATTGATCATATAACGCATATGCTCACAAAAGTAGAAAAAGCAACACTGTCACTACCATCTTACAATTAGTAATTGCATTAAAATACATCATAAATTACTACTAACACCGCAGCTAAGCCAATTTTCCAAGCTTTACGTAGACTTCAAGCTTGTTGATCAAAATCAACTTGATTATCCCCTTCCCTTCTCCTAACTAAATCTAAATGACAAAACATAAACTAAAAGATGAGCTAATAATACTTTATACCTGATCAGAACTTAGGTTGTAGTTTCTCCTTCATTAGTGGATAGTAGGCCTGATAGATGGCATTTCCTTCCATAGGAGGTAAAGTTGAAGGGCGCTTGATATAGAGAATACCATCGTCATGGATGTGAGGACCCCTCCAGTCTTGTACAATCCAATAATTGACACGATTTGCATATGTTTTAGCTCCGATCAAAAGTGCTGCATGATTGCATATATCCCCAGCTCTCTTCAAGCCCTTCTCTATTTGTTTCTTTATGACATGCTTCTTTGGTGTATATATAGTGCTCAACGCCACATTAGACAACACTTTTTGTAGTCCGACAGTAGTGTAGTGTAGAGCGATAACTAGTGGTGTTCTCTTCAAAATGCCTGTTATGTGATCCTCTTCATCTCCGTTGACAAGTCCAAACCCTGCTGCTACACTGTCTTCCTTTCTCCGTCCAACTCCATGTAATTAGAAAACACGCTGTTAGTGCTTTAAAACGTTCACAATTTCTTTTTTTTGGCAGCAAAACGTTCATAATTTTGATAGTCACTTTACAACCAAAAAAAAAAATAGAGAAAAATTAACAATTTTACTCCAAAGGCATGTCTCCAATGCCATCTCCACATAAAAAAAATTTTCATTCCCTTTGGTGCAGATTTTCAGAAAAAACTTTGCTGGGATTTCCTTAAACTCTTCTGTTGGATCAACAAAGATTCGAAGACCAGAGAGAAGAAATGTAATAGGCTCTACCACACATGTCTAAAAATGATTAAAAAAGTACTTACAATCAAAATTCGTGGTAAATAATGGAGGGGGAAAAGAAACCAATGCATTAGACTATTAAGTTGTTCATCATCACCCGTTGATCCCTAGTCTCTAATTCTGCCCAAGAATCTCAGATTGACAGTTTTCCAATCAATTTGCTGTAATAATATGAAATAAGGTTTGTATTTAAAACCAAAAAACGCATCCATTTAAGCATCAAAAAAATAGTAATGAAAGAATATATCAATCATTACCATGCCCATGATGCGGAATTTGGCTAAAGTTAAGTATTGAAGGGAATGTTCTTTTCGTTGAAAAATAGGGGTTGGGAAATGGGTCCAGTTATTGAAGTAGGTTGAAATAGATTAAACTTAATTGAACTAAAGTGGGTATTTTTTTTATTTTTTTTGGTTGAAGTGGTTGAGATAGATTGAAATTGGCTTTTTTTATATGATGGGTACAAATTGGTTAAAATAGTGGGTAGAAGTTGGTTAAAATAGTGGGTAGAAGTTGGTTGAAGTATTTTTTATTGAAGTGAGCGGAAGTTGGTTGAAGTTGATAAATTAGGATTTACCAGCAAAAAGAATACGGCCTATGTGGGGAAGGAAGAGAGGGGGGAGGAGAGAGGGGGTAGAGAGAGCGAGTGTTTAAGTGTTGGGGGTCTAGTGGGGGAGGAAGAGAGAGTGGGGAAGGAAGAGACAGAGGGGGAGAGAGGATATTGACATATGTGCAACTAAGACAACAAAAGATATCGGACGAATATGTAATAATGCAAGTTCTTCATTTTTGAATTCTTTTTCATGTGGCTTCGATATTGGAACGTTTGACAAGTTTCCACACACAATAAGTAAATATTTTGAATTGTTCATGCACAACATAATTTCATGCCGTACCAAAGTTTAAATGCTTTCAGCAAAGGAAATCTGATTGTATCTTTCCTTACTACAAAAGGGAACAAAGAGTTCCCTTATTCAGGGCATTTCGATCAGTGCAAGGATTATTTGGTCTTTTTCTTCAATACTTTTGTCCCTTATTTCATGTAAGCGTAGGCCCGCCGGTTGGGAATTTTAGTAAATTTGTTGCCGATGAAACTTTTTATAATATAGATTACTGTTAGAGCTAATAGTAAAATGAGGTCTTTTTAGTAATTTTGTTTTTAAATCAATGTTTTTTAGGGCACAATTGAATCTGCAATAGAACTTGTCTTATTCTCCTCTTAAGAGTTTTGTTTTAAGGAAAAAGTTTAAAATATAATTAATTTTTTTCTAAAGTCCTTATAGATCACCAAAATTTGAATAGGATTTATGACATCATTAGACTTTGATATTTGATGGAAATGATCGTGAAAATTTGAATTACATATAGCCTCCTACTAAATAAAGAAATTTTTTTTAAAAATTCTTTACGTGTAAATAATTTCTAAGTTTTTAGTGGAGGAAAAAGGGTAGGCAAAAGATTAGAGAGCTAACAACATATTTGAGTACAATTTATCGTTAACATAGTTCATAGTATTTGCAATAGGATAATAACAAATGAATAGCGATAGCATCTACCAAAATACAGATGAAATACTTGGATCCAATTAGTAAACTTTATTGATTGGTAATGCTATTGCAAGAACTACAGAATATTGAAAACTCACTTGTTTTAATGATAAATTTAGTTGCAAGTTTTTTAAAACGTCACGTTAGTTATCCTCATAAATTAAAATTTTCCCATCTACTTTTTTTTATTTCAAAAAATTGGGAATTATTTTACATAAAAAATTTAAAAATAATCACAAATTTCTTCAATTTGTGAAGTGTGGATACGACATAAACGTTGGTGATTATTCATACATAATATCAAAGTTCAATAATTTTTAGACCTATTCAAAGTTCGGCGGTTTGTCAGACGTTTGAAGTCAAGTTGACTAGTTTTTAAAAACATTTTTTCTTTTTGTTTAATAAACAAATTCCTTAGGTCCTCTTCATTTGATGCCCAATTTTAATACACACTAGTATTGAACCCGTGATTTGTGCGAGCGTACTTAAAATTTTATGTCTTTACTTTTAAAGGTTTAATATTTGCGATACGCTTATTTCATGATTTTGTATTGAGAAAATATAAATTCAATACCAACTTAATTTGATTAATTTATTCATGAATTGAAAGAAACAATTGAAAAGAAAATATATAAAATGCAAAATTTTGGATGAAGATCTGTAATAAGATTCAAACACCAACTGCAATATAGAATCAAACAAATGTAAAATAAAAAAGCAAAACCTGTAGCTAAATATGCAGTATTTGAAAAAATTAAGAGAGTGAAAAGTAGATGCAAACAAAGATTAAAACAATACTCCCAAAAAAGAAAATCTAATTCTACTATTATCTATGTTGTATCATCATTGAAAGTATTCAAACAAAAAAAAGAAGGAAGAAAGCCAAATGAAGGAAGAGGAATTATAATGTAGATCCACTCAACTTTCTCAACCCTTTTTATACTAAATTGTTCCGTATTCTAGCTTTAATTAATGACTTTTGGATTGCTAGCTTTACATTTTATTGGTACAATTTATAAGTTAATATATTGAATTTACTCATATTAAGTTTTAGGCATAATCATTGAACAATGTTTTAATAGTAATTGAAGAATTGTGACTTATAATATATAAATAAAGAAACAAATCTAAATACCTTATTCATCTTCTTATTGTAATCTTACATTCATCAACATTGTTTAACTGAAAAAAAAAAAATCAAGTTTTAAATGCCGTCAAATAAAAATTTTAACGCAAAAAAGAATGATAATTAAATACTCATCTTTAAAACTCAAATCTAAAACCCAGAAATAAGTATACATATGTGATGTCACTTGCTAATTTTATCAACTTCAGTTATGCACTTTGTGGATAACTGACAGAGGAGTTAAACTCCAATTGAAGTAAAGAAGATCGTACACATTACTTTTAAAAGTTTATTAATGTCATGATAACTTTCATAACAATATAATAGTTTACTACATGCTAATCAAAATTCAACACTAATTATAAACGTACACCTTTTGTTGACTGGCCCTAGTGAGCTACGGTTAGATGGTGACCGTCACCATCTAAGTGGTGGCGGTTGTTATAATCTAAACCTATATGTATAGAGTTAGTTAGTTCCTTTCAATATTCTATTACACATTTTGCTATTTATTGAGATATATGCATTCTTTGTGTAGACAAATAAGCAATAGGCTATTTCTGAACTGACAATAGTTTCAGAGATTAACCAATAGCAGTTTCCCTCTCTAACTTTTCTGCTCTCTCTCCACCATTGCCAACACTAATAGTGGTAATTTCTTCCCGAATTGAAGGTGACAGAGGGGATGTTCGGTTCTCCGGCCATTTCCAACTTTTCTTTGCTTTAATCTTGGTATTATTTGTAAGTTTAGTTGTAGTCTCTCCAATTGAGAGATTAACCAATCTCTCTTTTTGTGAGAGTTGTTTATGTCTCTCCAATTGTGAGAGTTTTATTATATGTCTGTTCTTATCTTCTTGTGTGTCTTTCTGAGTTTGGAAGGGATTAATCAATTATACATGTTGAAGCGGTGCTTTCATGGAGTTTGACCTTTCACCTATAATCTTTGGTGTTGGAAGAATATTTCGCTCAAGAGTGTTACAAGCGATCAGCAGATCAACATCAGTCAAGAAATTATCATAGATCTGTGGGTTTCTTCCCCAGGCTGTATCAAGAAGCAACAAAAGTGGGAAGACGAGCGATCAGTGTGTTTCAAATTAGCATTTTTTATGTTGGGATATGATTTTGATATTAAAGATTGTATTTTCATCAGTCGAATATGCATTGTAAGTGTCGTATGGCGTACTATGGATGATCAATGAATTATTCCTTTCCTTGCACAAAAAAAAAAAAATAAGCAATAGGCGTAGAATCAATTATTAATATGTAAAATAATTTTTGTTGATATTTTAAATCTTGCGTGGTTGTCTACTTCTTTTATTTTATCTTTTCCAATATGTTTGAATATAGCCAAATGGATTATTCGTGTAGTTTACTTTTTATTTGAGTTACAGTCAAGCATTTGTTAGTCTAATTTGTTGTGTTTTTTTTTTTTTAACTGAATTCCATATATGTACAGCACTACAACCTGTTATTTCTTTTTTCTGTGCATGAAAATAATCAAATTTTTATTTATAAATTTTAACGAAGATAATTCCTGAACTAATCTAAGGAAGTCCAAATTATAAAAAAAAGACAAAGGAATCTCCTTACCGTGCGTCAAAATCCAGTTACATTGGTTGGATTAAGATAGAGAGGGGGAAGGGAGGGGAAGAGAGCGGAAGGTAATGGAGGGGAAGGAAAGGAAATAAGGTGATTTGTGCTCACCTTATTTGGATCTGTTGTAAAAAGGGATGGAGGGGAAGGGAGGAGAACTATTAAAAATCTTTCATTTCTCTCCTTTTCCCATTATTTTGGGGGTGAATAAACATTAGAGGTATCCCGGGAAAAGAGAGTAAAATGTTCCCATCGGTTTTCCTTCTTTTCCCCTCATTTAATATTCCCAAACAAGGGGAATAAGTGTTCGTTAACCTTAATTCCCCCTCACCTCCCATTCTCTCCTCTCAATCCGAACAGATGAAATTTTGCAATACAGTATTTGGTACATGTCTTTGTCATTAAAAAAGCAATTCCACCTGGTTAGATTGGCAAGATAATTGTGTTGGTTAATATGATTTAAATTGATTGGCTTGTTTATCTATGATAACTGAATTCAGTAAGAGCTCATAACATAAAATTAATTTAAATAAAAGTACAAGTTAGATATAATGGTTGAAAAAGTTAACAATGGTGGTCATTGGCAATTTTTTTTTTTTTTTTGGGTGCGAAAGAGAAGCTCATTCCCTAAAATAAGTTTTACTACTTAGTAATCATATAGGGTCAAATTGTCCCTACATTTGTTGATGCATTTGCCGCTTGATTTCTTTCCTGTAGCAATGTGAGATAATTACTTCTTGATTCTCTAGTGTTATGAGTTATTTGCATTGTTGAATTGTCGACTCATGCTCCTTATTGGTCATCATTTGACCTTTCATATCCACTATGACTAACGAGTCCATTTACACCCATAGCATAACAATATAAGGTTTCTAGCAATTCTGAGACCTAGGGGGAGCTCTCTCAATTCAACTTTATATGATGCATAGATTCCACAATTTCCGCAAAGCCATGAATTCATTCCCCTTTGCACCCTCTTAACACTCATTCACCTCATGTCAGGCCACGATTTCTTTTGTCTGCTCTGATTGTACTCAACAGAACCAACCCTGGTGGTAGTAATTGCCAAGATAACGGCGCCTCCGCCTCACAATTTCTTTATCCTCCCTCCAAACTTCATTAGCAAGGCCTTATGTGTTTCTTCAAATTTAGAGTAGAGAAAAATAACCTCATCTTGATGAGAGTTGTGTGAGCTTGTTGAAGCATCGTACACATTATGTCACTTCGATAACCACCTCAATATAAATTTATGAAGTATCTTAAGTGATTACTCTCATATGAGCTGATACATAAATATTTATATATTTTATCTGTAAAAATATCCTGTGCAAACACATGGCTATAAACTAATTTCTTCATAATTTTAATGTCTGACCATAGGCAAAGTATATTAAAGTACTCCATTAAAGGATTCATAGATTACCTTCATTTTCTTCTCTCTTTCGGGGTTTCTTTTGGTAAAAGGGGGGATCAAATGTGAGACAAAATGAGAAAACTGGAAAAATTAAACACATACTTTGAATTCATAAATGAAATTCAATTCTTTTAGTGAATTGAAATAGGCAAATGAATATTATTATGTACAGATATGTCTAATTTTATAAGTACTTTATTTGCTGAAAAATATCAACAATACATCTTAGCGTAATTTTGTTATTGATCTTTAAAGACTCACTTGGATGGCTGACATTGATATATGGTAACCTGCACCCTCTTATGTCAGATAGAATATTAGTGGTTCCAAGCAAACAAAAGCCTTAATTAGAGAATTAAGGCTCTGTTCTTTTTGTGAGGAAATCAACCCACTTTACTCCTTCCTACTTCTTTCCATTTCTACCCACTTCTTTTCACTTTTTATCACTCTTGCCAACTCATTCCCACTAATATTCATTAATAATAATAATAATAATAATAATAATAATAATAATAATAATAATAATAATAATAATAATAATAATAATAATTACGATAAGTATAATTATCATAATTATTATTAATATTAATAATTAATAAAATTATTACTATAACTATTACTATTAACATTACTAATTAATATTATTATTATTAATAATTATAATTAATGAAGCATTAGTATTTTTATTATTAATTATTAATTTATATTGTTCTTATTGAATACTATTAATTGTTAAAAGGACTAATAGTAATTATTTTTATAATTATTATCTTTATTTAAGTAATTAATTGCTAATTAATAATAATTATTATTTATGGTTATTATTAATAGTAGTTATAATAAAGGGCAGTCCGGTGCACAAGTATCCCGCGTTCACGCAGGGTGCGGGGAAAGGCCGCACCCCAAGGGGTGAATTGTGGGTAACCTAGCCTGACTTTGTCAGTGGCTGATTTCACGGCTCGAACCCGTGATCTTTTGGTCATACGGAGATAACCTTACTGTTGATCCAAGGCTCAATAATAGTTATAATAGTGATTATTATTCTTAATATTCTTAATTATTATTTTTATTATAATTAATTATTGTTAATTTTAGTAATTGCTTATTTTTATTATTATCAGTATTGATATTAATTATTATTATTTACAGTAATAATAATAATTATCAACATAAATAGTAATTATTATTGTAATTATTACTAATATTCATTACTAATAATAATTGTGATTATAATAATAATTATTACTATTAATAATTAATAATTAATAATAATTACTAATATTAACATTAATGATTATTGTAACTGTTGATATTAATAAGAACTATTATTGCAGTTATTATTTTTAGTTATTATTAATAATTATTATGATTAATTATTATTTTTATCATTAATTAATAATAATTATTATTATTCTTATTAATTATTACCATGTTACACAGTCGTTAATCTATATAATACATAATAGTAAAGTTTTAGTAACTGTCATTTTCTTAATTCTATTAATTTGGAATTTTCAACCGTTTGATAAGATGGTGAGTAAATAACAGCCGTTAGATTCACACTATTCTAGCAATTAATACCCCCTCTAGGAAAATTATCTACTCCGAGTACAAAACACCAAGCGTCTATCTTCTCTTTCCTGCTTATTTTGCTCCCCACGGGTCTGGTACGAATAGAAAATTCCAGACCCCTCTCCACTGCTCCTCTCTCTCTCTCTCTCTCTCTTCCCCTGTCTCAGCCACGCTGCTCCTCCCCCTAGTCCACAATGAAAATCCTGCTTCTCTCTCCTTCCCTGTGTCTGCCTTGTCTGCGTTGTTCTTCCTTGCCGCATTCACAGAGAAAAGAGAGGAGATCGAAGTGTGCTATCAATGGAAGTCACACCTGGGTAGTTCGAGCTTCGGAGCCCAGCAGTGGAATCTTGGAAGAATGTCTTTGATTCGGCCGCCTGTGCTATAAACCGAATCGGTCTGAGCCTTCTTCTATGAAGCCCTTATCAGGTGTGGTTGTTCCTCATCATAATTTCGCTTTGTCTTTCTCTGTTTTGGGTAGATCTGAGAGTTTTTTTTTGTGTTCTTGGTTGATTCGAGTGTGCGCTTGGTCGTTTGGCATTTCCGGATCCATTTACAGATTTTTCTTTGTGTGCAAGATCTGAGATGTTTTTTTTGTGTTATTATATAGATTCGGGTGTGTTCTTGGTTGTTAGGCATTTCCAGATCCATTTCTAGATTTTTCTGTGTGTGCAAGATCTGAGAGGTTTTTTGTGTTCAACCGTGGATTCGAGTTAGTTCTTGGTCGTTTGGCATTTCCACATCCATTTCTAGAATTTTGTGTTCTTGGTTGAATTGTGGCTTTCCAGATACGTTGCACAATCACTCTTTCAATTCACCTTTTTCCATATATGTTGCACAATCACTCTTTCAATTTACCTTTGATTGTTTATTTAAACAAACCTGACTCAGTTGTGTACAAGTCGTTGCATTTGAAGGTGAAGAGAATGGAGGTGGAGAGAGACAGGAGCATGTTGAAGGTGGAAGCCTCTGATATGAGCATTCAATCCAGTTATGTTTACACAATTTTTCTTTTATTTTACCTCTGATTTTTTTAATGAAAAAATCTTGCTCAGTTTTGCACAGATCGCTCGAATTGAAGGTGAAGAGAAAGAAGCCTCAGATCTGAGGATTGAATCCAAATATGTCGTTTTGGATTTCTAGATATGTTGCACAATTTCTCTTTTATTTTACCTTTTATTTTTTAACAAAAATTCCGACTCGGTTATGATATGGTTTCCCACCTCCCTCAGACTCATAAGCACTGACAAACTCCTCCCCTCTCTCTAACGCAGTCACAACTTATAACTGGTCATTGCTCACTCCTCACGTTCTCCTGAAACGGCTAGGTGGTTTTGGCTTTAAAAGTCTATCAATTCCCCCAGTCTCACAACTTATCTCACACCATCCTCTCCCATCTCATATATCGTTTGCAACTAATCAACTGAATTCTTCCAAATATATTTCCAAAGGATTCTAATCTTGCTAGGTACGCATAATCCTCACGTCCTCTTGATAGTGTTTGCTTATATTTTTGTTTTTTCTCTCACTTCATTCTTTGCATTCTTGGTTCTGTGGGTTGTTTCAATTTCAATTATGCATAATCCATCTAATGTATGCATAATCCTCACGTTCTCTTGATGCTATTTGCTTCTGAATTTGATTATTTGTTTCACCTGATTCTGTGCATTCTTGGTCCTAGGGGTTGTTTCAATTTCAATTTTTCTCCCACAACATCCATCGACCATATGAGCAAGCGAAGACTAATGTATTTCAATTTTTCTACTGCAGGACACTTTAGAGCTCATCTTTTCAAACCTATATTTTAAGCTCAACCCCCTCCAACTGTAGATATTGGCCTTTCACAATTCGTGATATATTTGCAATAGGCTAATTCCTGATGTAAAACCCTATTGGGAAGGGGGGTTTTCTCAATGCGTTTTGCTTCTGATGTTTTGAATTCTGTGCATTATTTGAAGTGCTGTGAGGCTCAAACTTTACATTGAGATTAGGTAGTAGTGTGATCCTTGATTTCTGGGAAGGCCCCAGTGGGATGCTATTGGATTCTTTGCTGAGTAAATGTTGTGTTTTGGAATTGTTGTGAGCTAGGGTTAAATTTTGAGTTTCAAAGTCCAGGAAACCATGATGATTAACTGTTGGGGGAGGATGCACTTTAATTTTTTGTTGGGAATAAACCTTTGGGACAGCACCTTCGACATATATTATATTTTGTTAAAATTTGATTAATTTTGACAATTAGGATGCAAAATTACCTCTTTTTTTAATAACATAAGTGATGCAGTTTTGCCCAATTTCTTAGACAGACTCTGATGGGAAAAAGAAAGTATAAGCAGAAAAACTGAGGGATTATTTGTGGATTAAAAACAGAGTTTCTATTGTATTTGTTGTTTTCCCCTATTTTTTCCACCCTCTGTTTTCAGATTTCTAAATCTCATGGTTCTTAATTGGGTATATTAATCCAAGAAAAATATGATTCTGTTAAGCTTGATTCATTCTGATCCTAGTGTCTTTATATCATTTGAAATTGTTTGCTATGTTTGCTATGTTATATTGTAAGTGGTTATATTTTAATTATCTTAAAATTTCCTCACTCGTTTAAATGTTTTTGAGGAGGGTGAGCACCTCACACCATTCAATTAAGGATTGTTGGACATGAATAATTC
>NCQV01146026.1:10983-22383 GCA_002740545.1 Lophocereus schottii | reverse complement strand
TGAAGATTACAATTATATATTGTGTATCTGATGTACCTAGCATCAGTGTTTCATAAGTAATACACCTCATCCTTCCAATTAACTGGCGCAATAAGAGTCATAAACAATTCTACTTCATGGTATCGTCGAGGTTTCATAATAAATACTCATGGTTTATCTATACAATCATTTATAATTGCACATACTGATAGATGATCATACGGCTGTAGATAATATTATAATGAGATAGTCACTAATCAAAAAATAAAGTGCGCAAAACATGATGAACAATTTAATACATGTGTTACATATGAATCCAATTGTGTTGTTGTATGCAAAATAGTCCGAGCATCCTTATGAAGAACAATAAATCTTCTATAATCTGTATGATTTCGCAATAAAACTATACAAATTTACCTATAATTCATATAAAATAATATAGTACACAATAATGTAGATCGTTCAATCAGAAATTGAGTTAATTTATACCATTCATTATCTATTATTTTCTCCAAAATAAATGATTAAATTAGAATTTTAATATTATTTTATTTACTTTATAGAAATTGAAAAAAAATTTAAAAAATAAATAATGCTCAACTGATTAATATTAGATCAAGTGGAGAAAAGAAGAAGAAGAATAACTGGCCTCATAACCATGGCTCAATTACCCCTCCCTCTTCCATTCTCATCTCCTTTTCTCTCTTTCTTCATATTATACCTACCCCCCTTATTCTCCCGCAGCATAGTCCGCAAGGCCCATTTGCGTGTCAAATGTCAAGCCAACTTGAAGCCCCAACTTTCATTCTCTCTTTCTCTTCTCTCCCATAAGGGCCAGTTCTCTTCTTTTCCGTTGGTTGGCCCGCACGTGCCCGTTTTTCATCTTTTGTGGGGGCCTGGATTCCCCTTCCAAACTGGCCTATTTCGTCCCTAACCCGGTCCTATCCAATACCAGTTCTTTTTCTTTATTTCTTTCACTTAATTCACATGTGCTCGGACGTGATATCCAACCCTCCCTCCCTTCTTCTTTATTTGCTTTGCTACCCAGAAAAGCCCGACTCCACCTTCTTGGCGTGCTGGTACTTCATCACCATCGTTCTTGTTTTCAATTGTAGATTTAAACTCTAAAATTTGGTTCAAGATTCGAAATTTTGCTAGAACTGATTTTTAATTTGTTAAGATTTAAAGTCAAGCGATAGTTGCAAATTCAAGTTCGTATTCTTCGCGCATTGGCAAAGTTTCAATCTAGCCTATAGTCGAGTTTTTAGTACTAGTTATTCTTTGAATAACTGGATTCTCTATTCAGTTCATATATGCGTTTAGATCCATATTTTCATTCCAGGTAAGAGCTGAAGGGAGTTGGAGGTGAAGAGGTTGAGCTTAATTTCTCTCATGTTTGTTGAGTTCTTTGTTTGTGTTTCGGTTATCCAAGTTTGATTTTGCTTTGCATAATTTGCTCATAATTAAAGTTAATAGTGATGGATAGAGTAAGTTTCTTCCTGATATTGATCTTCCAGT
This sequence comes from Lophocereus schottii, assembly GCA_002740545.1. NCBI lineage: Eukaryota > Viridiplantae > Streptophyta > Magnoliopsida > Caryophyllales > Cactaceae > Lophocereus > Lophocereus schottii. Next base: position 20,886 of record NCQV01146026.1, on the reverse strand, counting down.
GTAGCGTTTTTTGGTTATTAGTTAATTAAGCATTGACAATTTAATTCAATCGTATCACATTTAGTTTTATAGCGATATAATTTCATAACACATTCATGAGGATCGACACCCATACTTGTTGCAGCGATCAACCATACACTTGTGAAATTCACAACATAACTGTACAACTAGAAATGTAATCAATAGTACTTAACAATGAATAAGTTAGATAATTTTTTAGACTATCATAATTTTCAAATTAGTATAGAGAAATTAAGATATTATAACTACTATCAAAAATATTTGCTAAACTTATTTTAGTATATTTCTATATATTAGAAATTGTAGTTGATAGTTTTTCATAAGTTGAGCCAATCAATAATTGCGTCTTCTTAAAAAGTTATTCATTATTTTATTTAAAAAATTTAAAATATTGTATATGACATGGTTGCTATTTGAAATATTGTAATATTTTATAAATAATTATTACAATTAAAAAATTATAAATTTTTTTCACTTATTATATGGGGATAGAAATACTTATTACAAATGTAAAAAATAAAAACTTTCAACCTCTTAAGATGAACATTTTCGACCATTAATTAATTGTCATTGTGCCAATTTTTGTTCATAAAAAAAACAATGATTTTAGGAACTTTAATTCCTGACCAAGAAATATAAGAAGAACAATACCTTATCACGCATTAAGAACGTTTGGAAAGAAAATCTTTCACATAGGGCTGGCTCTTCTATTAATTCACATATCTTCTATTTAATCTAATAATAATATATAAAGTGGCTAATTTCTGGTTTACCATTAAAATAAGAAAAGTGAAACTTTAATATTTTATTCATTCCTTGGATCACTAAAATATTGATGCCATTCATAAACTTCAGTACATATATATTTTCAGTAATTTATAGAAAGTTATTAGAGTATATTTTGTTTTTAGGTAGTTAATAGACTCTACTATAAAAAAAAAAGTCAAGAAATAATATACTTTTAATTATGATGGTAATTATTTTTATTGAAAATCTGATGGTTGTAATTATATAATCAAATAATCCAATGATATTATGGTAATAATTATTTTTATTAATTTAAGAAAGGATATTAAAATATATTTTGTTTTTAGGTAGTTAAGAGATTCTATTGCAAAAAAAATCAAGATATTATATATTTTAAATTATGATGATAATTATTTTATTAAAAATCCGACGGTTGTGATTATATAATCAAATAATCTAACGGTTCAAAATCTCAAATTTATGAGAAAATTCGAAAAAGCCATGTCATCATAACATTGCTTTTATATTATAGTATAGATTTATTTTCGTTAAGTAAGATCTCATATTTGAGTTCATGTATAAAGAAAAATCGTGATAAAAGAAAACTCTATCTCATGACAATCCAATGGGCCTTATACAGGTAGGGGATGAGGATGGTTTAACCCACAATACCCAAGCTTATAAGTTTGATTGGCAACCATGTGCATCTTTACAATAGAAGAATTGTAAGTCATGAGATTTGATTTCATAACCTCCAGCTTGGAAGGCCAACTTAATACCACTCGAGTTAAGAGCACTGGGGTCCTGTACGGCAAAATTAGCGGTTTAAGTAGTAGATAGCGGTTCAAGTAGTGAATAACTGTTTAGGCAGCAGATACCGTTTCTAATTTAGCTATTAGCGGATAGCTGTTTAGATGAGCAGTTGAAATAAATATGTTTGTTAAATTTAGCTGTTGGGTTAGCTAATTAATGTAAATTGACATAAGTGGATATAGATGATTTTCAAATACAAAACTTCGTAAGGATATTTTTTGGCCAAAAAATATGAAACGCTACTGTTGAATGTCAAACGTTAATACTATTAGCTTTTCAGAAACGCTGCTTAAAACGCTAAACGCTACTTGAAATGCAAGCCAAAATACTATATTACCGAACACGAAAAATTATTTGCTCAGTGTATTGATTTAGTCAAAACGCTAAACGCTACTTAAAACGTTATTGCCGAACACGCCCTTGGTATAAACGTCCGAGGATGAGAGGGGCTGGGGGAGCCCTGAAAAAGATGAATGTGACTGTGAAAATCAGACTGAAGATGCAAGGCCACATGGGTAGGCCACTACATTACACTGTTTTTGTTCTTCATCTACGTGCAACACAACAAATTCAGAAACCACAGATGCATGAATATTGAGTAATAATGCAAATGCCTGAGCTGGCAATTGAGTGTTTGGGGTAGAAATTTTATTTAATAGGGCTAAGAAATGAAGGGATCAATATAAATACAATTGATGTTGACGCCGCAGCGAACGTTTTATTCGCTTTCAGTTTTGAGTGTTGGACCCGCTATCCTATGCGTGCTTGTCGGTATCGAAGGAGCTGCCTGGAGTAGTCGTCCAAGCTGCCATGCATGAAAAATGCCTAATATAGATATGTCAACTTCCAAACGAACCACTTTACATCATTTATGTATTTATAATCTTCATTCATATGACCTAGCCAATAATGTTCGGGTGGCAAAATATCAATAATAATTTTCAATATGAGGTTTGTTTTTGTTGAATCTATAGGGAGACTCGGTCACTCAGGTAAGCAAAGAGATCGATTTTAAGACATTTACGAAAAAGTTTTTGAAAATATTTTATAAAAGCTAAAATCTTCTAAAACACCCTCGAAAACAGAAACATTAAGTACGAAACTTCAAGCAACATTCGATATTAAATTAGGTAACTAAATAACATGTGCAAAACAATGTATGATAAAATAAAACTAAACACACTAAGAAAGTTGGAATGGCCACATTATTACCAATAAACAACACAACAACATAAAACCTCGCCAAGTAACTAAAAGTTGAAGTATTAACCACTAAATATTTAGATTGAACCACTTTAGTTCCAAGCCTCGAAAAATTCCCATCCCCAGCCGTATCCGCAGTAAGGTGTTGAATAAATCAATTTTTTTTTTAATTTATAATAGTGTTTATTTTGAATAAATGTATGTCCATTAGCAATTAGTGAATTGGAATTAATGGCAAAAATTGCTATTATTTATTTAATAAGATCATGGACAATAACCAGATTCAAAGGTGAATCAGTGAATATTGTTTTTGAAGATTGGATTATTAACATCAAAACCTATAAAGATTTGCAAGGAAAAAAAAAACTATAAACATTGGATTATTCACATTAAAAAACCCCTAAACAGTATCGCGTTAAAAAAACCCTTAAAAAGAGTTTTTTTTTTTTTTTAATCGGATGATCAAGAACTTGGGTCAAGCACCTCAGACTCCCTCGACACTGGTGGAAATACTACATGATAGCTAACGTTCCCTTTCGTGTTCCTTTTACCAAGCAGTTAAATTATATCAGAAGATATCGTCCCTCGATCATAAGGTATTATGGGGTCAACATAACTCAAATCTCGACGTTGTTATTCAAATAGCTGCCGCATGGGTTAAGCAGAAAAGGTAGGCATGTATAGCCATTATGGCACAACGAGAAGAGGTGACTATTATGACTTATTAAGAGAAGCTGTTAAGCAACCTGACACAGCTCTAACTACAGAAAAGGCTTTGGGACTGGTGCTTCAACAGGGCTGGCTGACTATTAAAGTCTGCATGGATAGCACAACCTTTGTATGCTCCCTGCTTCAAGAAAACGCTAGCTAAGTGGATATCTTGGTGGTCCTTGATCAATGCACTGTTTTTAAATACGGTTTCCCATGGCATATTTTTAGGAAGGTAGATAAGAGTCAAATCCACGTAAAACAGTGCTAGACAGGTAAGATCTAATAGTATGTAGTATGTATGTTATAATTCTACATTACTCAACTGCTCTGTAAAATTGTTTTTACCGAAAACTGCTTTGTAGGTCTTTAGGAATCAACCTCTCTATTGGTAGGAATACCCGTAGGGGTAAGATTGCCTACAACCGGATCTCTCCAGACCTCATGAAAGCGGGACCCATACTGGGAGTTGTTGTTGTTGTTGTATGTATGTTATAATTCTACATTACTCACCTGGCGGGGAAAAAAAAAAAAAAAGAATTTGGGTCCATCCACAATTTCTTGGTTTGCATTACTATCCCTTATTGGAAGGCGCTCTACACATTCAAGCCCAGAAAGCAGGCCCAATATTGGCCCAACGGTCCAAACATGCCGTTATGGTGGGAAATCAACTAATTAATGAATTAATCAAACACAGAAGCGGTTATAGCGGGATTTGAAGATGAACAAGCCTGACAACACACACACACACACGCTCTCCTGCTATTTTTAGCCTACTCTTCTTTCTTCATTCTTCAAACTTCACCTTCCATGGAAGCCGTAATTCCAGTGTCTAACACCTGACTTAGATCGAGAGAGAGAGGGAGGAGAGAGAATGCTGCGATTGAGGGCGTTTAGGCCTTCGAATGCGAAGATAGTGAAGATTCAAGTTCATCCTACTCATCCATGGCTTGTCACTGCCGATAATTCCGATAATGTCTCCGTTTGGAATTGGGAGTATCGTCAGGTCGGTCGATCTTTTTCTCTCTCGTCTCCTCTCTTCTTTCGTAATCGTACGTAATTGATTTCAATTTGCGAGTTTGAGCTGTTGATTGTGTGATTGTGCTGTTGATTTGTGATTTTAGGTTGTCTACGAGCTCAAGGCTGGCGGAGTTGATCAAAGGCGGCTTGTTGGTGCCAAATTGGAGAAGCTCGCCGAGGGCGATTTAGGTAATGGTTTTGAGAAGGATTTTGGAAACTTAAATCCCTGTTTCAATCAGTTTTGTTGTATATATGAAAATGTGGTTCTTTGTTATGTGGTTGGAACTAGGCTTTCGAAGTACATTTGTGTAAGATCTCATTGGTTAGAGTTAGAGCATTCACAATGGCTTTCAATTCGTATTTAATATTTCTCACATTCTATGATCATAGACTTCCAACTTGGAACTCGATGGTCACTTCACTTCCAATCGTTATCGACATGCACCATGATACGTTACCAGATGAAGACAGTGGAGTTGATAAAACATATATTACAACCATGGAATTGGATGATATGTCTCACAAGCCCGACACACATTTGCATATATTTATGTAGAGCTAAATTGGAGTACAAAAATAAGCAAGGGTCTAGATGGTGTAGGAGTAGGGTAGGGGTAGATATGGATGTAGGCAACGGGCAACCTTGCAAGTAGAGAGTCTATTTATGAGACATTTGGACTTAAATTGAACTGTGAAATTAAATTGTAGGACTATATATGATTATAGCTCAATTGATGAAATGCATATAAGAGCTGTTAGACCTTATGCCACCACTTCTGAACAGTAATGCATGGTCCCCATTAGTTGAAACACCTTCCGTTGCTTAGATGCTTTGTTTTAAGTTTTCAGTTTATAGTGTTTGTTGACTTTGTTCTAGGTGAAGGGGACATTGATGAGGACACTACCAACCGTACAAGCAAGGGTGGAAAATGTGGAGGAATGCATATGAAGAATTGTATCATAAGAAGATCCCATTAGGTGTAAGGAGGTGACTTTACCATATGGTATTCAAACTAGCCTTATTGTATGAATCAGACTGTTGGTTGATTAGGAAGATTCAACTACAGAAGCTGGTGGCCACATAGATGAGGATTATCAAGTGGAAGGGGCGTTGTACAAGAGTGGATAAGATCGTGAATTATTGATCAGAGAGAAAGAGTAGGAATGATGCCAATGGAGGATAAGATAAGAGAATCTAGACTCAGATAATTTAGTTACCTCAAAGGAGTATAGATGCTTCCAGGTGAAGGTCTGAGAAAACTAAACTTCTAGAATATAAAAGAGATAGAAGAAGACCAAAGAAAATTTGGAATGAGGTGACTATGCAGGATATGAGATATCTGCAGCTTATAGAGGATATAGCTAAAGATAAGATTTTATGGAGGGCTAAGATTAGAGGCCTAGAGGCTAGAGCCATAGATAATATGTAGTTGAACTTTTACCATTTTTGGCTTTTGCTCACTTTGTGGATGTTGATGCTGTTTGGATTGTCACCTAGGTGGTACCCTAATTTTGTTTATTTGCGACTTACTATAATCTTCTAATCATTCCACTCACCACTCCTATGGTGTATAATCTTCTAATCATTCCACTCACCACTCCTTTGGTGTCATTTACCTAGGAAAAAGGACTTTTTTCCTTTTTGTGTGGCTTTATTAGATTTGGTCAAAAATTGTTTTCAACAAAACATTTTTTTCTGTGGGTTGCTTGGAGTGGGTCTCGTTGCGTACGTGAATAATGCTTGCATGAGCAAGATTACCTACATTTAGATTTCTCCAGAACCTACTAAAATGGGACCCATATTGGGTGGTGGTGGTTGTGGTGGTGTTGTCGTGTCTGTTCTTCGCTATTGATATAACTTAAAGATTTGGTTCTTGATCAAGCACTCATATCTTTGGAACTTCTTTTTGGATATTGTACTACTTGATAAGCATTATACCAACAGTGTTGGTAGCTCTTGTGATGGCAGTGCAATTAATAGCAACTCCTTCAAGAAAAAATACCACTTTGTATGTGATCCCTTGCTTTTCATCAAATGATTCCATTCCCTCCATGATGAAACCTTTTCGTTAGCTGTATAGTACTGTATTCCTTTCGGCTACTCGCTTCTCCATCCTAAGCCTACAAATGCTTGGTGACCTATTGACATGGCTAAAATAAAAATAAAGTAGATGCAAAGTGGCATTATATTTTGTGTTCTGTTCCTGGGGGAGCTCAAAAGTGCATTATTCAGCAACATAATGACCTATTTATTCAAAGATAAGACATAATAGCTTGCATAAAGCGGAATAAAAAGCACACTACATGTTCAACAATGTCTCTCTCTATGTTAGCATCTAGCATCAGAATTGGCCGATGAGTACCCTTGCATGTTTGTTGATCAAGAGAGAAGATGCTAAAAGTTAAAAGGGAAGAAAGTGTGGGGAAGTTGATCCTAGGGTGATCGTTTTCCCCAAAGCAGGTCGAGTTGTCATGCAAAATCTCCAGGGAAAAAGAGTCTGGAGGATTGCATAAAGGATAGTGCTGTACCTTTTCATTCAATTAGAGACACAGGTCTATGTGCTGCATTGCCAAGTCTCTCTAGATAATTGTGGAGTTCTTCAACTACAGCCTTGGTTTCCTATATTGCTTTAGGTCCTTGACTTTTTCGCTTGCATACATCCAGTTCATGAACTTAACCTTTTGGGTGGCAGTGTATACAAGTTCTGATGCCTGTGATTCATGATCATATAACATTTGTTACACAGAATGAGGATCCTTTTCAAGAATATTATGAAGCTACTTAATGAAGAGCGCTTTTTTTGAAGTTATGCATTCAGGTCTTTCCAGCTGTTGTACTCTCATTTAGTTCTGCTGACATGTTGTTGCTGCCTGTGTCAATTTTTCTGCTCATAGATTATAGAGGGAAGCCTACGGAGGCAATAAAAGGAGGGAGGTAAGAGTGCTTATCTGTCTTTATCAGTATTTGTTGGTTTATTCTTTCTGCCATTCTGCAGTACAAAACTTGACCCCTCATGGGGCTTGTTTGTGAAGTGTTAAACAGGTGAGCTTTTATGACGATGATGTACACTTCTGGAAACTTTGGAGTCATCGTGCAGCTGCTGCTGAAGCCCCGGCTGCAGGTAGCGATGCCACTTCGGCTTTTAGTTCTATAGCTCCAGCAACAAAAGGAAGGCATTATTTGGTGATATGTTGTGAGAATAAAGCTATATTTTTGGATTTGGTAACAATGCGTGGCCGTGATGTACCAAAGCAAGAACTTGATAACAAATCACTTACGTGGTAATGGTGCTGAATTGCATAGATGTGTTTTATGTCTTTGTGTTGATATGCTACATATACGGATATAATCCTGTGACCCGCCTCCAAAACAAGAAAGAAGAATCCCTATAAAAGGGATAAATAGGGTCATTTGTCCTTTAAACATGACATTGCATAACTCATATTTGAACTTGGATTCGCAGTATGGAGTTTCTGTCTAGATCCTCGGCAAGTGAAGGTCCACTTGTTGCTTTTGGTGGATCAGATGGCTTGATTAGAGTTCTTTCGATGGTAACATGGAAGGTCAGGTTGTCAGAAAGTTCTGTGATTCTGGTTGACTTCTGATGTTATTATCATTATAATGGTGATGATTCTTTCTTGCAGCTTACCCGAAGGTACACTGGGGGCCATAAGGGAGCTATAAATTGTCTGATGACGTTCATGGTCTCTTCGGCCCAGGTACTTCTCAGATTCTTACGCTGGTGTATTTGTCCAAAGGTTGCTTTGACGTTTGATCTAATCTTTTGAACTATTTGTTCGGTCGAAATTAGATGGAATATTAAGCTTGGTGAAATGGATTCATTGAAGGTCAACATCGGGGTTTAATGTGGGTGTGTGTCAACTGTATATTGTATATGTTCTCTACAGTATTGGAAGAATTGATTAAACATCAAACTTAAGAAAAGAAAGAGCATGACCAGACCTAGTTGAGCCCGTAGTGTTAACATCCTTTCTGAGTCAGTATCTTTAGCTCGATAGTTTATACTGCCCTTGGACACTACTGGTGCATTTTCCAAATGGGCTGATGGCTGGAGAGCTGGTAATGAGAAGTATTGATATACCTTGGAGGTTTCTACGCAAATGTAAGGGGCACCTAGATGCTACATTTTGGCCGAAAAGCTGAAGTTGGCTCTTATGCATAAGCTCATTGAAGTAAATTGATAAAGCCTGCAGGTTCTGTGTGTGATCTGAGTAATATTTCCATGTTATCGGTACATCTAGACGGTTGTAACTATGTACCATTGATTTCATCACCATTATACACTATTGTAGGCAATGCTGGTCTCAGGTGGAAGTGATGGCTTGCTGATGATTTGGAGTGCAGACCATGGTCATGATTCACGAGATTTTGTCCCCAAGTACAGTCTGAAGGTGTTGACCTTCTACTATTGTTGTACAAATGGAAATTTCATAACGTAGTTGTTTCTTTTCTGAGTGTCATCAGGACTGCAATATAGAATCTTGGACATCTTTTGTTGTCCTATTCATCTGTTCACTGGTGACCTATGGATTTGTTCCAGCCCTATTAAATTTTTTTTCAAATTTCCATTTATTTCTTAATGTACTTGAAGGGACATGATGGTGGAGTTGCGGCTGTTGACTTGTTGAGAATCTCCGGTGGTGCACCTCAGCTTATTACAGTTGGCGCTGATAAGACAATGGCTATATGGGACACAGTCTCATTTAGGGTATGTTGTCAATATTGCAGGCTTGTCTTCCTGACTCTTTGAATATTTTGTGTTTTTTAGATTCCTGGTTAATTATGAGAAGTTTTTAGGAAATCTGCTGTGTTCATTAGTTTTTTTTTTTTAATTTTTATTTATGTTTTGACCGTATTTTGTTTTATTCTTTGTATGTGATTATAGCTTAGAAGCTGAAAACTCACAAAATTCTAAATAAATGTCCAGCTTCTGGGTAAAACTTCCACAAAACTCTAAGTAAATTTCCAGCGTTCTGGATATATATAATCTGTGAGTGTGACTGCTTGATCCTTGATCATTGATATTTCAAGACCAACTCTGACGCAGAAGGGGGCTGAGGTTTGAGATATGTTACATTTGTAAATTGTATTGGAAATGGCTGGTGAATAGATAACAGTAAGCAGTTTTGCTCTATGAATGGCCCAAATCTTCATTCTCACATAGTAGTTTTTTTTTTTTTACCCTCAGGAAATAAGGCGGATAAAACCTGTTCCAAAGATGTCTTGCCATAGTGTGGCATCTTGGTGTCATCCTCGTGCTCCAAACCTTGACATTTTGACCTGTGTGAAAGATTCACATATATGGTATTGCTTTCACATCATGCACTAAGACCTTCATTGTGTAATATTTGAATGTACTAAAGGTAGTT
>NCQV01145996.1:3814-14163 GCA_002740545.1 Lophocereus schottii | reverse complement strand
GAGAACTCAAGACCAGATACTTGATTGGGTTCACAAAATTCGGTAGCCTAGGGCGAGAAGCTATCTACAAACCTCGGGGAACGGTCCGTCGTCAGAGCGCCCTATCCCTAGGTGACACCTGGGCACTGGTTTCTGTACCCGGGGGGGTTTCTGAGGTAGGCTGTTTCCCGAGGTACGATTGTCACCCGAGGAATCCCCCACTCGTGGTATATAAAATGGTGTTGCTTGAAGTTGTGGTCTATTCTAAGTGCACCAACTCCCTTCTTGTAAGAGGTTTCTCCGTCATGGTGTTCCCCAATTTTCTTAATATTGAGGAGATGGCTCTCAGTGTCCTGGAGATTTTCGATCGGCACCTAAGAGGGGCTGCCTTCCCATTGCCTGTTCCAGGCGATTATCAGGACTTGTGCTTGGATTTCATCCTTTCAGATGCCACGCAGGCCGCTTAGGACTTCCTCTTTCCTGAAATAGTCCAGGTAATCTTTTACGTGATGGTTCTCAACGATGCCTTGGAGCTGGGCTTGCTGAGCAAAGATTTGGCCGAGACGCTAAAGTCGGCCCTGGTTGGTCTGCGGTGGAGCACTTTTGAGGTCTGGTTGTGACACAACAAAGACAGCACTTACGGGCCCGCGACATGGAACTAGATAGTTCAGAGGCAAGGACGGGCCCCACAACTAACTGGGAAAAGAGTTCTAGGTGTGGCAATACAAACCCTCCCAGCAATGTTGATGATAAATAGTTTCTAGGCTCGGTTATGGCCTTATTCACTTCCCTTCTTTTTTCCCACTATGTACTCACCAATCTTAGTAATAAAATGTCGACCTTCTACTTCCTGATTTTGTCTTCCAATATGTGTTTCTGTTTGCTAGTTCAGTTATAGGCCGAGCCATGGGGAACCGGCCCTATAGTCTCGTCCCTTAGCCATCTGTCTTTTAGAGGCGGAGGGTGGTGATTGTCCGTTCTGGAGGGCGAGTTAAATGGGCATCTGGCCCTTTGTGGAGGCTAGGGCCGAGGTGATCGACCTCCAGCTCAAACCATATCATCCCGTAGTCCTTTAGGTGCTGTTGGTACAGCGGATGCCCCTAGGACCTGCTTAATACCTCTGACCCCTTGGGGGTTAAGGGTGTAGCGTCTGGCACCTAGGGAGTGCTTCAATACCCTTAGCCCCTTTTAGGACTAAAAATCTAGCGAACAGTCCCTAGGCTGTGTATTAATACCCCTAGCCCCTTTGGGGCTAAAGGTGCAGCGACCCACCCATAGGCCGTGCTTCAAGACCCTTAGCCCCTTTTGGGACAAGAAGTACAGCGGATGGTCCCTAAGCTGCGCATTAGTACCCCTATTCTCATGGGGCTAAAGGTGTAGCGACAAGCCCCTAGGCCGTGTTTCAACACCCCTAGCCCCTTTTGGGGGCTAAAGCATTAGCAACCGATCCCTACGCCACGCTGTGAGGACCTTTAGCCCCTTTGGGGACTAAAGGTGAAGCGGCCGGCCCCTAGGCCGAGCTCTAGGGCCCTTGGCCCTTGGGGCTAAAGGGACAACAACCAACCCTTAGCCCCTTGTGGGCTAGAGGTATGGTGATTGGCACTTAGGTCCTTAGCCCCTTGATTCGAGTGTTTGGGCCTAGGGCCTAAAAGTGTTTTAAGAAAATCATGAGTGTTGAGAAGGCATGTGGCATAGAACGAGTGGCATTTTGGCCTTGTAAAGGCCTAGGGGGCTGCTCCGTCCTTTCCTTTCCCCACTCTCCTCTATATAAGTGGAGTTGAATTCCTAGAGGGAGATTATTTGATCACACCCTCAAACTTTCTTAGAGAGAGAAGTAAGTTTTCTAGAAAGAGAGACTCTGCTTCTTCCTTCATCCCCCTTCAAATTCACTGTAGCATCTTCAAACTTGTTCCTTTGAATCTTCAAAGGGGTTGTATGCATATTCAATCTCAGCTTCAACCTCAGATTCTCTTCCCCCTTAATTTTCACATACGCACGCCTCCGTGCCTCCTTTGAAGGTTGTATTTGTATTATATCATTTGATTATGCCATCATCATGTTCATCTGGTGGGACCGTCCATGGGAGGTCGACTAGCCTCCGAGTAAAGGGCCATCACCTATAGTTCCCAAACCTCCCGGCCTTAATTGATGGCAATCAATTTAGGGAGCTTAAGGAAATTCCTTATGTTGTACCCATTCCAGAGCCAGGCACACCTTCATGGTCTGGTTGCGAATAGTCTTCCACTCCTAGTATCCTTAGTATTGAGGAGGAGGTGGTTTACACCTGGGAAATTGATGTGGCTATTTCTCATATGACTGATGTTCTGGAACAGAAGATGGCCCGTACCAAACGGACCGCTTGTCTGAAGACTGCCCCAAAACTAATGGCGGAGGGATTTTCAGTAGGTAATTCTCAGTCCCATTCTGAGTCTACACAGTGGAGCTTTAGGGTGTGATCCAGTAGTTCTAATTCATCACAACAAGAGGGAAAGGCGCGTTCCTCTGGGTCCACCTCTTCAACCCCAAAGGCCAAGAGGGGCCGTCATCGAGAACGCTCGTCTCGAGAAGACCCAATTGTAGAGGTTGTAGCGGAAGGGATGCGCATCACCGGTGTGCTTGGACATTACGATCCCTGGGATGGTCCGAGCACTCTGTTCCCCAATTAAAAGGTGGTGCGATCCTTAAAGTGGTCAGCCTTAGAAGAGAAATATTTGCTTATTAAAGGTTACAAGTTCATAATCCCGGATGCAGATACTACGATCAATAAGCCTTCCCCTGGCTATATTGTGTTATATCGAGCAGCCTTGACTTATGGTCTAAGGTTTCCTCTTTATAGAGTAATCTTAGAAATACTTAATAAGTATAAGATAGCACCAGCTCAGATAGTACCAACGTCGTAGCATAATATTTGTTTGTTCATGGCGGTCTGTGAGCTGAGGAAGCTAACTTGTTTGACACGAGCATTCGGATTGTTGCACACAGTATAAAAACTACCCAGCGAAATCGAGGAGATGGGATGGTATACATTTAACCACCGAAAGGGCTTTATGACTGCTATAGAGAAGAAGTCAAAAATAGAGAATTAAAAGTTCGAGGAGAGGGCCACTGCATGGTACCTTCAGTATTACATTTGGGAGGACGACAAGCCAAAGCCAATACCCTTCTTCATGTCGCATATAGTGGACGCGGGAAAAGAGCATGAGTGTCGCAGGGTTAAGTCAAGTGATAGGAAGCTATTCAACTGGCTTCCTAAGTTACTTATTTTGAGAATGACTTCTTTCTCGCGGCATCGGGCTTATTGATCTTAGCAAATTACTGCAAGGGTATTGCTCGTTCCTTTATTGTGTTGTTGTTTTCCTTATCTCTAACCTGACTTCCTTTCCCTTCGTGCAGAGGAACCTCGGGCATTGCTGTCTCCTCTTGAACAAGGGGATGCCACAGCGGAGGAAATTACCGCAGATGCCACCCAACGGTGTGAAGAGGAGAGGCGCTGTTGGGTCGAGACTTAGGCTAAGAGGGTTAGTAGCATCAACTTGTCTCCTTATATCATTTAAGTGCCGGTGCCTGACTCTTACGCTTCTTGCTCAAGTGCTTAAAGTACTACTATGTAAAGGGAAGGCACCAACTGTAGCGATTAGCCTTCCCCCTTCTGTCGCACGTAAAAGGCCACGACTAGAGACTTCAGGAGGCTAGGCATCATCGGCCTCAACTCCACAAAGGCATGAGGTCCCTCGGCCTAAGCTGGTGGAGGCTGAAGGGTATGGGGAGTCTATTCGTCAGGAGCAGCTTAGTCCCCCTCTGAGGCTGTCACCACCTCCAGCTTCCCAAGGTAGCCATTCACCGGTTGCCAATTTCTTGAAGGCTGACCCGTCCACCAAGTCGGAGTTGGTGGAACAACTTGCCTAATCTTGGGGCCTAATGCCAATGGTATCCTCAAGCCAACCGAAACTTGCCCAATATTCTTCGAGTTCCGTGGCCTAACTAAATATTTATGTTTTGCTCAGGGTTTTGCTTGGGTCCTTAAGGAGATGATGTTAGCCCCCTCCCTTTCGAATGTGGAGGAGAAGGTTCGATAGCTACAAAAGGGCCAACAGTAGCCAGAAGACTCAGCGACAAAATATAAACGTCATTGGGAAAAACTAAAGAAGGAGAAAGATACCTGGGAGGAAGAGAAGGAGAAATGGGCCAAGGAGAATGGACCTGACTTTCCACCTCGAGGAGGCCCATGTCTAGCTGGAAAATAACGAGATGGTCCTTGAGGAAGCCACGGCCAAAGCCAAAGCGGTCGGCTTCGCACAAGGTCAAGAGGAGTGGTAAGACTTTTTCCCTGAACTCCTGGGACCGTTGGCGCCCAGGGAATTTTAGAGGGAGGGCTTCTTCGAGTCCTAGATCTGCTATGTTGAGGGCTATCACCAAGCCGCCCAAGTCAGTCAAGACCCAAATGAGGTTGTCTTCCCGTACGACCTATTTGATGATCACGATCCTGATGAGCCGGGTAGCACTTTGCAGATCAAGGGCAATGGTGAAGGAGGCACTGATGAAGACCTTGACGTCTGAACCTGCTTAAGCTTTCCATCCTTCATTTTCCATTGTTCCATGTTTTTTTCCTTTCTCCCAATAGTTGGTATATCCTTCTTTTGAAGTTAATGAAAGGATTTTTTAGACATCTTTGTGTTCTCGCAGACTTGTTGCTTTACTTTTCCTGACTTGAACTTGTATGCATTCTGCACCTTTGCTGGAACTTACAATCATTAGGCCCCAAAGTGACATAACAAGTCCGAAGTGTAGGTAGTGGTACAAGCCGTACAACGATCGGCCTAAAGGCTGTGCCTATGTCTATGAGCCCCTTAGAGCTAAAGGCGTAGAGGCCCACCTTTAGGCCAAACCATAGGACCTTTAGCCTCGTGGGGCCTAAAGGTATAGCGACCGGCCCTTAGGCCAAGATGTAAGACTCTTAGCCCCTGGGTGCTAAAGGTGTTGTGACCGACATTTAGGCCAAGTTGTAGAACCCTCAACCCTTAGGGGTAAATAGGTACAGTAACCAGCTCCTAGGCCGAGATGTAGGACCCTCAAAGCCTTAGGGGCTAAATGTATAGTGATCGATCCGTAAGCCAAGCTACAGGACCTTTAGCCCCTTTAGGAATAAGGGTATAGCGACTGACCATTAGACCGAGCTGTAGAACCTTTAGTCCGAGAGGGCTAAATGTGTAGCAACCGACCCTTAGGCCGTGTTGTAGGACCCTTAGCCCCTGGGGGGCTAAAGGTGCAGCGACCGACCATTAGGCTGAGCAGTAGCACCCTTAGCCCCTTGGGGCTTAAGGTACAGTGACTAGCCCGTAGGCTGAGCTGTAGGACTGTTAGCCCCTTGGGGGCTTAAGGTATAGTGACTGGCCTTTAGGCCGAGCTATAGGACCCTTAACCCCTTGGGGGCTTAAGGTATAGCGACCGGCCTGTAGGCCGAGCTATAGGACCCTTAGCCCCTGGGGGACTAAAGGTATAGCAACCGGCCTTTAGGCTGAGCTATAGGACCCTTCGCCCCATGGGGGTTAAAAGTATAATAAAATAAGATGTGTAGATAAGTGTCATTGCGGTTGATGTATTTAGTGGAAAGACGGATCAGTACATTGCATGAAGCTTGAAAGAACAAAAATTCGTTAGTGGTAATACTTCCGCATATTACTGCTATGCCATGTTTTGGGGATGGTGGTGCCTCCGGTGGTCATTGGATGATATGTGCCTAGCCATACTAGCTTTGTCACCTTTTATGAGTATTCCCAATTTATCGTGAGCTTGCCTTGCTCTCCTACGCATGCCATAGCTTCGGTTCTATGAAGGACTAAATCTCCGATCTCGTTGGGATGGAGCTTTACGGTGCAATCTTGGAGCCGTGCAACTTGGAGTTTGTAGAGTGTCTCTCGAAGGAGGGCATCGCTTTGAATAGAAGGTCATAGAATGAGATCCTCTCGTAGGGCTTTGTTGTTGAGTTCTTCTTAAAACGTGGTAAGTCGATAGGTGTGGCAGGCTACCTCGATGGGCAGTATAGATTTAGACCCATATGCGATCATGAATGGTGTTTCTCCTATTACCGCTTTTTTTTTTTTTTGGGTTTCGGATTGACTACAAGCTATCGTGTAGCTCAGTGGCCCATTTACCTTTAGCCTCGTCAAGTTTCTTCTGCAAACCGAGCAGGATGACTTTGTTTGCAGCATCGACTTGACCATTTGTATGGGGATGGGATGCTGCGGCGAACCGAGCTTAGCACCCCAAGGTGCTGAGGTAATCGGTGACCTTGGTGGTGAGGAACTGCCGCCCATTGTCGAAGATCAGTCCTCATAGGACACTAAAGCGGGTGATGATATTTTTCCAAATAAACTTCCGAACTTCGACCGCGGTGATAGAGGCGATGGCTTCTGCCTCTACCCATTTCGTGAAATAGTCTACCGTGATAAAGAGGTACTTTCGTTACCTGTGGCTTTGGGGAAGGGTCCCAGTATATCCATTCCCTATGTGGCAAATGGTAAGGGGATGATCATTGGCATCAGGGAACTGGTGGGCCGTTGCGGGATGGGGGTGAACTTCTGACATTACCAAGTTTATAGCGTCCTCGTGTAGGGAAGGCCAGTAGTAACCAGTACGTATTGCGGTGATCTCAAGGGCACGCCCATCAATATTAGAACTGTATACTCCTTCATGCAATTCTTTGAGGATCTTCTTCCCTATTTTTGGGGTCACACAGCGTAGAAGTAGCCAGGCATGGTGTGTATAAGATCCCATCATATAGTATGAACTAGTTTACCCGTCTTTGATCGGCCTCCTTGGAGACTTGAGGTATCGTGCCGTCTGTAAAGTACGCGTGAATGGGGTCCATCTAGGTGGAACTTCTATTTAGCTAATGATTTTGCGAGGATCAATGCCCCATTCTATTAAGGTTACCCACTAGATTCTTTTCAGCTCGCCATCTTCTGAAGAGCTAGCCAACGTTGATAACGCGTCCGCCTGTTGGTTCTTTGACCACTGTATATACGTTATCGAGAAATGCTTCAGTAGTTGAGTGGCTTCTCGTACTCATCGGACGTAGCCAACCATGGTGTCATCCTTCACTTCGTACTCCCCATTGCATTAACTGACAACGAGTAGAGAATCCGAGGATGCTCTAACTAAGTCCACTCCTACCATGTAGCACAATTCCACTTTCTCTATCAGGGCCACATACTTAGCTTCATTATTAGATGTCCTAAACATTAATTTCAGGGCATGTTCGTGCCTCTCTTCCTGGGGGCTTTTGATTATCAGGCCGGCGGCACCGTCATCTTTACTGGACGAGTTGCCTACGTAACGATTCTAAGAGGGAGGTGGTAATGCCGCTTCAGGAGGGATATTGGCGCTTTCAGCTAAGAAATCAGCTAAGTCTTAGGCCTTAATTGCTCGTTGTGCCTAGAAGACAAGGTCATATTGAGATAGCTCCACCGCCCACTTTAAAAGCCTTCCAGAGGCGTCCAGCCTTTGCAAAACATTTTTCAGAGGCTTGTTAGTGAGGACGATCACCTTGTGTGCCTCGAAGTAAGGCTGCAACTTCTGACTAGCCATCACCAGTGTGTAAGCGAATTTCTTAATTAGGGGATAGCTTACCTCGGCCCTGGCTAAGCCATGGCTTATGTAATAAAGTGAAATCTGTTACTTGCTCTTTCACGACCTGTTTTGAAACAGCCAGGTAGAATAGGAGTGTCTCCCAGAGAGGGGGCTGCTTGTTTTCGGCAGATGTGCCAGGTATGCCTTGAGTGCCTAGACGGCCTCATTGGCTTCCTCGTCCCAAATGAAATTGGTACGCCTCTGCATGACACGGAAGAAAGGTTGACATTTATTGGTGGATATGGATATGAAACATTCCAAGGTCGCGATACACCCAATCAGATGTTGGATTTCGTTGATATTTCGTGGAGGTTTCATGTCTAGCACTACTTCGATTTTATCCGGATTAGCCTCTATCGCACGGTTTCCAATCATGAAGCTAAGGAACTCTCCTGACCGGACTCCAAGCATAGACTTCTTCAGATTGAGCTTCATGTCGAATGTTTGAAGGATCTTCAATGTCTTCTGCAAATCCTGGCCGTGCTCGGCGTCAAGCATACTCTTAACTATCATGTCATCCACATATACCTCCATGGTTTGCCAATTGAGGGGTTCAAAAAGTTTGTTCACCAGATGCTGGTAGGTTGTCCCCGTATTTTTAAGCACGAAAGGCATTACCTTTTAGCAATGTAAGCCATGGTCAGTCACAAACACAGCTTTTTTATAATCCTCAGGGCACAGGGGTATCTATTGGTACCCTGAAAATGCATCCATAAAGCTTACCAGGGCATGCCCTACGATGGCATCCACTAGCTTATTGATCTTCTATAGGGGGTAGCTGTCTTTTGGGTATGCTTTGTTTAGGTCCATAAAGTCGGTGCACATTCTCCAGGTCCCGTTAGGTTTCTTAATGAGTACTACATTCGAATCCACTCAGGATATTAACATTCCTAATGAAACCTAACTCTAACAACTTCTGCACCTCTGCAATTGCTGCCGCGACCCTTTTAATGCCCATGTGTTGCTTGTTCTAGATCACCGGGCTTGTGGATAGGGTCTATGTTCAAGCGGTGCTCCATTATCGTAGGGTCAATGTTGGGCGTTGCCTTGGGACTGAAGACGAAGACATCTTATTATGCTTGTGGGAGTTGAACCAAGGATTCTCTTGCAGTGCCCTCCATCTCTCGGCCCAAATGAACTGTTTGCCAGGACGTCCTTTGTCCAAGGGGACTTCTTCTACTCCATTGACAACCTCAAGGCATGGTCGTTTAGGGATGGCTGAAGCTAGCATGTGTATTACCAGGGCTGTGTTACGGAGAGGAAGCGTGGTTTGCTACTTTTGTCCAGAAGTAGAGGCCTTATGGGTGCGCGCTCGGCCGATCACTCCACGAGTGGCCAGATGCTGACAGGGTAGCACTCTTTGGCCATCCGGTGGTCTCCTTACAATTTGTTAACACTCCAATCATCAATTTCGAACTAAAGTTGAAGTAAGTATGAGGCAATAACAGTCTTCAACTTATGAAACATTGGCCGCCCCAGAATGACATTGTTGGCCATGGGGACATCGACTACTAAGAAATCCACCTCTATGTTTCTTGCCTTGGCCTTGTCCCCAAAGCGTAGTGGGAGGCGGATCATTCTCCCAGGGTTTACCTCTTGATCCCCAAAGCCCATAATGGGGTGTACGAGAGGGATGATTTCTCTTCCCAGGTGTTTGAGCTTCTTTAAACAGTTCCATGTGATGATATCCATCGAGCTCCAATTATCAATCAGGATTCATCGGACAATGGCGCTGGCCACTTTAAGCTCGACCACCAATGGGTCATTATGGGGTGAGGTAAAGTGCAGCCCCTCTCATCCATCCAACATCATCGTTAGGACCGTAACATGGCTCACTCCCCTGTTCGAGCATGAGGACCTACTACGCTCCTCGAAGCTAATCCTTCCAAGCAAACCGAGTGTGCCCTCCCCGTATCTTCCGGCAGTGTTAGCTATTATTTATGTCGAACACTCCTCCTCCCGAGGCTGCAGCACGTGGGTCCACATTCCTTGTGGAGGAATCGTGGTATCCTCTTCAAGAAACGATCAATCTGTCCCTTATTGGCCAGCTCATGAAGGGCCTTTCGCAACTCCCTGCACTCGACAGTGGTAGGCACGTTCTATTCGTGAAACGCATAATACTTTCGTGCATTGTGTGGTTTCGATGCCGTGATCATAGACGGTGACCTCTTCAGCATTGGATGTTCCTTCACTTCCATCAGTATGCTTTTGGGGTCCACTGTGAAGCGTGAATCCGTGACCTCAAGCCTCAGCCTCCTCTGTCCTCGTCTCACATTCCTCTCAACTAGGACTTTGGCCTTCTTAAAGATGTCTGTGCGTTCTGCTCAGATTTTTATCAGCGGCCTTTCTTAGAGCCTCCGCTAGCGTGGTTTCCTTCTATTCGGCTAAAGAGAGCTTGGACCTCCCGTTCTTTAGGCTGCTTAGGGAAGAGGTGTATGCCACCCCGTCTTCCAAATTAGGGATCATGACTGCCTCTAGGTGGAAACGCTTGACGAACTTCGGTAGGAACTCCTGCGTTCCCCGCTTGATTTTGGATAAGTGGATGCTAGTCCGTCTCTCCTTACGACTGGTGATGAATTGGCTGACAAATCTCTCCACTAGATCCTAAAAGCACGAAACACTTCCTGGAGTTAGGCCATTGAATAAGGATTGTGCTACCCCTTTCAGAGTGGCTGGGAAGTAACAACAGTAGGTTGCATCACTAACATCCTGGACATACATTTGTGCCTTATGCACCCCAA
>NCQV01145991.1:0-34646 GCA_002740545.1 Lophocereus schottii | reverse complement strand
AGATTATCCATGGAGCTTTGAGTAGTAATGGTAGGTTCTTCACTTTTCTTGAAGCATTTCTTCCATTGATGACTAGAAAAGACAGTTCTGATAAATTTTTGGCAATTTTCTTCACGATCAGTGTCGAATTTTTGTGCTAGTACAATTACATATGGTATCCAGAGAATTGCCGGGAATAGAGAAATAGGAGGAAGAGAGAGAGAGAGAGAGAGAGAGAGAGAGAGAGAGGAGGTTGAATCTAAGTGGTTTTCATCAAATATCGTGGCTATGTTTGCCAGTTTGGTTTTTTTTTTTTCCTTCTGTTTTTGCTTGCCAGGTTGTGAATTACTTTGCCATGTGGACCTGGAGCATATACTCCCAATTGTATGTAATACATATTGGATCATCATAGGGTTATGATTGTCATTCCCTTCGTTTTTTTCTCTTTTCTAAAATAAAAGTGAGAGTTGAGGGAAAGTGGAATGAGGCTACAAAAAATTTCCATCAGCGTGGTTAGGCTTGTGGTACTCAGATTGGGCTAGGATTATGGGCTTAATTTTTCTATTTTATTGATTAAATTTGTCTTTTCTTCATCAACCAATAAGATACACATCTACACTGAATTGTTTTTTTTTAGCGGATATACATAAACTTGCTTTCTTTTCTTTTTTTTTTTTTTTTGAGTTTAAGAGTCTGGAATGTATTGTACTAAACATGTCTTTTATTGTGATGTCTGATTGCTTTCCCAAGGTAACCAACATTCGTCACTTTATCTTTCTTCTAAGAAAGTGCAAAAGTCATTTTGTAATGAACAAAAGAATAACTATAGAGAGAAAAACATATTCTATTTCTTCATCCCAATTTCTTTTGTTGGTTGGCCTTCATCCTTTGTAAACCACTTCCATTGCAACAACTTCAAGTCTTACAGCTCTTATCCCTCTACTTTTGTACTTCACTCTCTTTGATCTGTTTTGTTTATCAGATAAGAGAAAATAAAATTACTCATCATGAATTGGTAATAGGAGTTGTAACTTTTCTCTTCTTGAGGTATAATTCATTCTTGCACTGTTGTTTCTTTTCCCCTTTTTTTAGTATCTTCTCATTTTTTGTGGGTTTATGATATGAGAGATGAGAGAGATTTTATTTTATTTCTGCACCTGATGAGATTAGTGACTAGTGAAAATAAAGTTGACAAGGCTACTTTGAGAAGCTGAATTGGAGAATAGTCAGTGTCAAAAACATGATGGTTTATAAACTGTAATATTTGACTCTAGGTCTGGTCCTCCCTTTTGGCATGAAAACTTAGCTTGCTTTGTGTGAATTATATTTAGCTCATGTAATTTTCAGTTTAGTTCTCAAACATCCTATTCTTTTGCAATTAACTACTTCACATGTTTTATCTTTTTGTAAGTATTGTGTTACTTATATTTCTTTCCAAATCAATTGATACGATCACTATCGCATGTGCCTTGCATGGAAGGCACATGCATTGCTCGCTATTGTTTCTCTAAAATGAAAGTGAGATTTGAGGTGAAGTGGGGTGAGGCTACAAAAATTTTCCACCAGCTTGGTTAGGTGTGTGGTATTCAAATTAGGCTTGGACTATATGCTGAATTTTGGTCTTTTATTGCTGGGGATTAATTTGTCTTTTCTTTGTCAACCAATACGGCACACGTGTACCTTCAATTATTTTTTTATCTGATATACCTAAACTTGCATTCCGTTTTTTTAGTTTAGGAGTTTGGAATGTATTGCACTAAATGTGTCTTCTATTGAGATGTTTTCTCCATTTAACTAACATTCGTATGTTAGCTTTCTTTTGAGAAAGTGCAACAGTCATTTTGTAATTAGCAAAAGAATAGCTACATAGGAAAAAAAAAAACACAATTTATTTTGTTGGACCACCTCTATCCTTTGTCAGCCACTTCCATTGTAATAACTTCAAGTCTTATAGCTGCAGTCCCTTTACTTTTGTCCTTCTCCCTCTTCCATTTATTTTGTACATCAGATAAGAGAAAATAAAATTAATCATCATAAATCTGTTACAAGAGTTCCTAACTTTTCTCTTCTTGAGGTATAATTCATTCTTGCACTATTGTTTCTTTTTTCATTTTTTTTAACTATCTTTCATTTTTTTCTTGTGGGTATCTGATATGAGAGATAAGAGAGATTTCGTTGTATTTCTACACCTAATGAGATTAGTGATTTGTGGAATAAAGATGATTAGGCTATTTTCTGAAGCTCAATTGGATAACAGTCAACATTAGAAGCTTGATGGTATTTGACTCCATGTCTTCTCGTCCCTTTTGGTATGAAAACTTAGCTTTCTTTATGTAAATTATGTTTAGCTCATGTCATATTCAATTTAGTTTTCATACATCTTATTGTATTTGGTAATTAACTACTCAGAATACCTTTTTCGTATGTGTTGTGTTATTTATATTTCTTTGCAGATCAAATGGTAAGATCACTGCAGCTCATGCCTCGTCAAGGCGGTACTCGCTGTTTTTTCTATAAAATAAAGCTGAGAGTTGACGGAAAGTGGGGTGCGGATGCAAAAATTTTCCGTCTGCTTGGTTAAGTGTGTGGTATTCATACTAGGCTTAGATTATGGGATCAACTTTAGTCTTTTGTTGACGGGGATTAATTTGTCTTATTTTTATCAACCAATAAGGCATATAGCTACTTTGAATTGCTTTTTTTTTTTAGTTGATATGCATAAACTTGCTTTCCTTTTTTTTTTAGTTGAAGAGTCTGGTATTTATTGCACTAAACGTGTCTTCTATTGAGATGTCTAATTATTTTCTCCATTTGACTAATATTCGTCACATTATCTTTCTTTTGAGAAAGTGCAAAAGTTACTTTATAATGAACAAAAGAATAGGTATAGAGTGACCAAAAAAACATCTTGTCCCTTGATCTCAATGTCTTTGTTGGGCCGCCCATGGCCTTTGCCACCCACTTCCGTTACAACAACTTTAGGTCTTACAGCTCCTGTCCCTATGCTTCAGTATTTCTCTCTTCAATCCACTTAGTGTATCAGATAAGAGAAAATAAAATTACTCTTAAGAAATCGGTAATGGGAGTTCCTAACTTTTCATCTTCTTGAGGTATAATTCATTCCTGCACTGTTGTTTCTTTTCCCCTTTTTAAGTATTTCTCATTTTTGTGGGTATATGATTTGAGACATGAGAGAAATTTCATTATTAGGACTAAATTTCTACACGTAATGAGATTAATGATTTATGAAAATAAAGATGATAAGGTTACTTTTAGAAGCTTAATTGGACAACAGTCAACATCAGTAGAATGATACTTTATAAAGCGTAATATTCGAGTCTATGTTTACTCTTTCCTTTTGGTCTGAAAAATGAGCTTGCATTGTGTAAGTTATGTTTAACTCATATAATATTCAGTTTAGTTTTCATACATCGTATTGTATTATGTAATTAACTACTTATAAAGTTTTTAACTTTTCATAAGTTTGTGTTATGTATATTTCTGTGCAAATCAAATGATATGATCACTGTAGCTCGTGCCTTGCACATGCACTACTTACTAGTAGCATTAAACATCTAGGGTCAAGGAGTTAAACTGGGAAACTTCATGGAATCATATTAGGTTTTATCTCTATAATATTGATGTAAATGTGAGCAATAGCTCACATTTATTATGGGCTGCATGCTGCATATGAAGGGTATGTCGTATACCCATTATAAATTATTTTAAGTATTTATATGAGCATTTAATATCATTTAATTTCATTTAGTACATTTAATTTTAAAAACTCATTTAGTACAATCTACTAATTATTGAATATCATTTAACATCATACAATTATATGTCATTTTTTTTATAACATTCACTATTTGTTAAAATTACTTACATATATATGTATATATGTATGTATCTTGTGTTTGCAAATAGAATTTTGAAGATGATGGGGCAAGAGAGAGGGCTTATGTGCTGGTGGCTAATCTGAACTGTCCTTCTTTCATGCTCTTTCCATGTAAAAAGGTTAGCCCAGAACAGTGTGTCCAAGGAAAGCCCCTCCGATGACCAAGTTAGATTCTTAGAAAAGGTAATTGGAAAGTAAATTAATGGGAAGGGGAATATAAACTACTCCTTCTGAAAAAAAGGTGAGGTTTTTCCGCTCAAAAGTGGTGGTCCCTGATAGAAGATGATGTCAAAGTTTGGATTTGCAAGAGAATTGATTACCTCTTCAGGCTGGGGGAGGTGAGCATTTATAGAGAACTATAACAGAGGGTGAAATAGTAATTTCATAGAGTTTATGTACTCCCAGACTTGACTGAAGATTGGTTTTTACCTCTCCCAGTTGTGCATTGAGGCCTAAGCCTCCTATCTCACGTCATGTGTTAAATGGGTCCACTCGTTGATGTGATTGAGGTGAAGTCACCAGGATTTTTCCTAAACCACTTAGCCCCTTAGAGTTTATGTACATGGCTCCAAAAGTGATGCACATAGAATGTAGAGAAGATATTCCTTTTAATTCTATTTTGTATGCTCTTCTAATGATGGTCGCATGCATACGAAGGTCATTTATTACCTTTGCTTGTTGGTTGGGCTCCCTTCATGCATTTAGTGCTATTTAGCCACTGTATAAAATGTTGAAGGAGTAGGCAGCGGATTCTCACTTTTTACCTCTCCCTTTTCTCCACGCAAACATCTATCCTATGACCATAGGATTCCCCTATTGCCTCAACATAAGACAGATGACTCTCTACGTATGGGAGAATTTTAAGTGGGATAAGTTGGATGGCGATGTGCCTCATCTTCCTCCCCACCCCTTGCCTACGGACTACCAGTTGATCTTCTCATACCATATAAGGGAGGACATGGAGGAAGTCACTCAGGAGGTCAAGATTCCTAAGATAGTGCAAATGATATTCCATGCCATAACAGTGATAATCCGATTAAGCTGGGTGTCCTCATAAAGATCATGGATGATGCACTGGAGGATACTTTAGAGAACCTATAATGGTATTTGTTGGAGGCTTCGTTGGGCATCCATAAGGATGAACCACTATTTTCTCCCCAGAAAACTACAGGGGCATAAGATGCAGCTGACCCCCCGACGTCTGCTGCTGTAGAGGGTTGTTCATTATTCAATCCAAAACCAGATTGGACCTAATGTGTGAGGTTAAGAAACTTAAGCAATTTATTCTTTTGCAATCTATTTGTGAGCTTTGATTCGAGGATAACAACGGAGTCGCAAGTAAGAACCAAGGGATATATACTCAAGAGAGAGAACAAAGCTTTAATATGTGAGATTTGAACTTGATTGCCTTAATCCCCTCTAGCTTGGACAATATCTTGGACTTGGTTTAGATTAAGGGAGCCCTTTTGCTCTGCATCAACCTCCTTTCCTTGAAGAGGATTTGGCCTCAAATCTAAAGGGTCTTCAAAGTTGTCCTCTATATGAGGACTTAAGTCACTAATGTTATAAGTGGTAGAAACAGCCATGTCTTTTAGGAGTTGTTGCTTGTAGGCATTGCCTCCCACCTTCTCAATGATCTTGAATGGTCCATCCCCTTTTGCCATGAGCTTGCTCTTCCTCCTGGATGGAAACTTTTCCTTTCTAAGGTGTAGGTGAACTAGATCTCTTGGACTGAACTTCGAATGCTTCCTATGCTTGTGTTACTCTGGCCTTGTAGGCTGGATTGGCCTTCTCAATATGAATTCTCCCCCATTCATGCAACTTCCTTATCTCCCTGGCCCTTAACTCCGCATCATAGCTTACTATTGACTCACTTGGAATGGGTAGCAAGTCAATAGAAGTGAGGGGGTTGACTCAATACAGACACTCAAAAGGAGAGTGTAACGTAATAAAAGATAGAGCTCTATAATAAGCAAACTCAGCATGGGGTATCTTCAAATCCCAATCTTTTAAGCTTTTACTCACCAAATGCCTAAGCATACTCAAATTGACCTGAACCGAATCATATCCGACTTGAAATTTTATACAAGGTATTTTTGCATAAGAAGCGTATTGGACCAAAAATCGATTGCCCCAAGGTTGACTCGAACCGAAGTTCACCTAACCCAATCAAATTGACCCAAAATGTCACTTAATCCGAAAAATGGCTGAACGCAAACTTAAACCGACCTATATCCAAATCAAATGATCCATTTTCCAGGTCCACATAGAATTCCTTGTCATAGGTGCTATAATTACTTCTTGAGCTATTGAGCTTCTCATTAAACTTTGGCAGTGGGCCTCCTAGATTGGGCTAGGACAATCGCTATTTTGACTCTGCTTGCATCACATTCAAGCTCAAACAAATCATCAAAGTTTGGAAGGGCAAGGATTGGTGTGCTGGGCATAACTTCTATTTGACTTCTTCAAAGGCTGTCTAGATAGCCTTACACTTAAATGCTTCGTTCTTCATGCACTCAGTGATTAGTGCCATGATTAAATTAAAATCCTCGATAAATCTCCTGCAAAATGAAGCTAAACCATGAAAGCTTCTCACGTCCATGGCTATCTTGGGTTGGGGCCAGGTTTGGACGACTCCTACCTTCGTTTGATCTACTTGGATTTCCTTGGCTGAAACTATATAACCAAGAAAAGTGAGTTGTGGTGTGAAAAACTCACACTTCTCTACCTTGGTATAGAGTTTTTGCCCAATTAGGATGTAATAGCCCAACCTTAAATCATGTTTATTTATTTAATTACTTCATTTTAATGATTTTGTGGTTCTATTTATTTGTGGTTCTATTGAACATGTGACTTTAAATTGTCAAGTTAGGAGTCCTTTTTTTCCAAGACTCTAGTGAAGTCAATTATGTCCAAAACTTCAACCCGGGATCAACTAATGACCCTTACTTTAGTACCTATAATCGAGATTGGAGGAATCATCTGAATTTCTCATATAAGTTTAATCCAAACCCTCCTACTATTGCCCCAATGAATGCTAGGCCACCCCCCGGTTCTCATCGACCACCTTTTCCTCCGCAAGCTCCGCAAAAGTCCAATTTAGAGGCTATGATGGAAGTTATGCTTATGGCACAACACAAATAACATGAGTATAGAGAGCAACTAGCTTCTAAGGTTGATGTTCTTATCACTCACAATAAGATGTTGGAAACCCAAATCGCCCAACAAGTTAGCTTTTTATCTACACCCTCGGATAGATTCCCGAGTAAACCAGAATCTAACCCCTGTGAGCATTGTAATTGTGTTACCTCGATGGATAGGGTAGAGGATCCTATTGACCTGAAGGGCGCACCATTTGAAGAGGGTAAAGAAATAAACATGGTAGAGAGTAAGGAGAGGAATGATGGTGGCAAGGCTGCGACATTTATAGAGAATGAAAGTTTAAAGATCCCCATATGTTTTCCACACAAACTTCCTAACCCAGGTCTTATGCAACATAGGTGCAAAGTTTGTTTAATGCCCTATTCTTTGTTTCATAGGCTTCACTCAGGGCCATTACAACCTGCACCATTTTTACTACAACTAGTAGATGGTTCTAAAATGCAACCCTTAAACAAATTAGAAGATGTGCTAGTCAAAATAGGAGATATTTGAGTATTGGAAGACTTTATCATTGCTGATATAATTGAAATCGATGATGCCTAAATTATTCTAGATAGGCCCTTCAAGGTTACCGCAGGTTGCCATAATGATGTAAGAAAGGGGCGGATAACATTTGAAGTACAGGGGTGTTATGCTATGTTCTGCCATATAGAGGAGAAAGCGGTTTCTCCAATTCTTCCTTATTGGATGTATTTCCCCCTTCTCTTGAGATTGAGATGGATGATATCTTGAATTTTCAAGATCCTCTTGATTTTGATTGGATTTCTACTTAGGACTCTGACAAGGGTATATTAAGGTGGACTTTGCTGCTTTTATACCGCCTAACATACCCAAGGTTGAAGCCCATGCTTCTAATGAGTCTGCCATGAGTGATTATTATGGGTTTGCTCAAGCTGCTTTCTCTTTGCCCCCTATAGAAGGATTTGATGTAGACTTTGATTTGGGGGATGAACAAAGAGATAGTGGGCAGCCTGATGGACCGCGTACATTGTTTGTCTTATACACTGACAGTGAACTTTAGCATAAATTGATGATGACAAAAGACCTCCAACCCAAACTGTTGAGGTGGTATCTACGGTTGAAGAAGTTCAATTTTGTGGTTCATGATAAAATTGCTGGCCATACACTTACCGATCTAGAACAAGTATAGAAGTATAGTCAAATTCTTGACCTTAAAAAGCGCTTCTTGGGAGGCAACCTAAGTCCCCCTTTTTTTAGCTTTGATTTTCATTGTTTCTTATAGTTTTTTATAGCATTAAAAAAAAGAGAAAAAAAAGACAAGAGAAAAAAAGGGAGACAAAACAAAAGGAGAAGAATGAATTAAAAAAAAACGAAGAAAGAACAGAAGAAGGCATTACAAGGGAGAAAGAAAAAAAAAAGAGAAAAAGAGAGAAAGAGAGCAAGAGAGAAAGAAAGAAGGAAAAAAGATGTCAGGCACCATGGCCAAGTAGCCCAGCACCACAGCCGTCGGGGTGCCTAACTAGGAAAACTAAGAAACCGGGTGTCCAGCAGACACCACAGTTGGCCGTGGTGACCCCCACAAACTGTGGTGATCTGCTACGGGCCGCAATCAAGGGTTTTGGTAATGGTGACCTTTCCTTTTCCTCCTAATTCATCTTTAACCTCGACACACTCCCTCTCTACCTCCATCTTTCTCTCTCTACATTTCTCCCTCATTTCCTTCTCATTTTTACACAAAACCTCACCTCTTCACTTAATCTTTCTCGTTCTTCCACAAATTTCACCTCTTTCCACCATTTCTTCTTCAACGTCATCTCACCTTCACTCATCCTCCATAAACATCTTCTTCCCTCTCTAATTCTTCCTCCATTTCGCATAAGTTCTTCATTTTTCTTTCTCAAATTTTATTTTTTAGGTTTTACTTTCAATTCTTCTTCTATTTTTGCAACCATGGCACCTACCAAGAGACAAATGAGTATCAAGGAGGTGGGATCATCTATCAAACACCTTCTCGACGTCAACGAACCTCGCAAACCTCCATTAACGCATGAGCTCAAGGTAACATTCCTCATCCTCATGGTTTAACAACCCCAATCATATTGCTAGATATACCTGCTTGAATGAACGCATGATTGTGGCCACTCGTTATTATGATGAGCAATTATTAGGCTGTTTAGGAATGTTAGATGATATATGTTGGTTTTTTGCATGGGGGGGTTATAGGACGTTTCACTGAACTTAAGGAGCATACATCTCTGGACCTAACCTTATAATTCCTGAGTACATTACATGTTGAGGCTACTAGAAGGCCTCAATGTCAAGCACAGTATATTTTATTTTATCTGCAAGGGCAATTTTATGAGTTCAACTTAGGTACCTTCAATAGTATTTTTAGTTTTTCACCTGGTATGGATTTACCAAACTGATAAGTGCTCTAAGAATTCAGCCTAAATGCATATGGGGGTGAGTTTTCCGGGAGTGTTAGGTATAGTACTAGTTCTTCTAAATGCACCCATATTTGAAACCGTTTAGGTAGCTCAGCGTATCCCAGCTTGTTGTTTGTCTACTCGAGATGATAATTTGAAAGTGATGAGATTGTCTTAGTTATATTTCTTATCTTGTATTCTTGATGGTGTTTAGCTTAACCCGGGGCATTTTTTGCCAGATAATTATATAGTTCTGCTGTTAGCACTAAGGGTAGGACAGTCATTGGGGACATTGTCACAATATTACTAGATTTTTGGGTGTTGAGCCCAACCTTGAGGATAGCATATCTGGGTCTGAGCGGCTTGATTAAGCGGCTTTTGAGATAATAAACTTTTGTAAAGTAGAAGCTGGACGTTTATGTTGGATTTATCCTGTGGATCAGCTTCTGCCGCTCCCCAATGTTGATTGAACTATCTTACTTTATCGGGTAACCTTTGTTGGGTACCTGGACATGCCGGCGTTATTCAACCAGCACCCTCTCCACCCCTTTATTCTAGTCAAGCCGAACCTAGTTCTTTCTCTCGACCACCCCAAACTAACTACGCTGACCTCCAAGCCACCCTTAGGTCTATTCAGGAAGAGCAAGTCTCCCTTCGAGCATATGTTGCTTTTGAGAATGCCGCTCTTCGTGACTTTGTCTAAGAGCACCACAACGAGCTTTGTGGGATGCTTGCTACCCAAACTCTGTACTTCCAGGACTATAAGGCTTTTTTAAGGGCCTGCTGAGATCAGCATATCTCTTATGTCCATCCACCTCCCCCACCTCCTTTCTGATTTCTTTTTGCTACTTCCCTTTCCTTTTCTACTATGTGCACACATTGAGGACAATGTTTTGTTCAAGCATGGGGGAGTTAGTCCTTATTTGATGGCGTCTGATGCCTGATTTGGTTTGGTGTATGCTTGTATATGTATTGTACATATTATTCATGATTGCCATTTAGAGTTACATTGTAGGTTTTAATCTTATGTGGTCAGAAGCATTTTAGAAGTTTTCTGTTCATTTTCGGTTGCATTTTAGAGTTTCTTTCCATAGTTTTTGCATTTTACATGAACTAGTTATTAGGAGCATACATCTTTGAAAACAAGAAGCAAAAAAATAAATAAATAAAACAAAAAAGAGAAAAAAAATCCTCTGATGATGATCTTTGTAGATTAGGTGGACTTCTTTGGTTTAGATTAATCCTTTGATTTGTCCAATTGTGCATAAAAAATGTTCGAGAATTAGTTTTCGAAATGGAGCTTCATGTTTTGGCCATATGTTTAGTGCGAGCTGATTACCCCATGACTCTTTACATGAATTTCAGCATGTGTTTACTAATGAGCTAGTTATGACCTTGGTAGATGTCCAGTAAGGCTTTTAGTTTTTAAAGTGTAATTTATCAATTTAGTCTCTTGTCACTTCATGTGCAGCTCTTCCCTGATATCAATTCTCTAGAGCTTGCTTTGATTCTCATTCAATATCACGTTTCGCATATACATTTAGGCGATATGATTGAGGCATTCTTTAACTTGTTAACCCAAAAGACCAAATAGCCACCTTTGCTATATCTTATATTCCTTGTTAGCCCCTTTGAGCTTATATCCTTTTTTATTGATTTGAACCTCCCACCATAGCCTTTGGCCAAATGATTATCTAACGCTTAAGCCGAGACTAGAGGAGCATTTTATCCTTGTGCATCAAGTTTAATTGGGAATTAGAAAGGTGTTTTGCGATCTTTTTGGTGGATTTGGTTATTTGGTGAAGGGATGTGTGTTCTTGTATTGATATAAGAAACCCCTATGCCTTATTGCCCAAAGATTAGAGAAGAGTTGAAATTCTCCATTTATATAAGATTTCCCTCGGCTAACTCTTTGTTGAAAAAAAAAAGAAATGAAGAAAAAGAAAAAAAAAAGAGGAAAAACAAACGAATAAAGAAAAAGAAAAGAGAAGAAATAATAGAAAGAGTGTTAGCCTTGTTTGGACTGGAAAAAAAAAATTAGAGTATTTATGACTTTCAACTCTTTATCGCTTCAATTAGGGATGTATTTTGTCGATGAATTGTATTTGTTTAGGGAAAATGTTTTATGATGCATTGAAAACGTTTAGCTCTTAGTCTACGGTTTCTAGCTCCACATTTCCAAAATGTTTGTTCCTCTCTTATCTTTACCCATGGCCCCATTACAACCCTATGAAAGTCCTCATGATTGTCTAATGTGTTTGCATTTTAGTGATGACAAATTAGAGAGTCTTTTCAAGCTTATAGTAGATTTAAGTTTATGAAGTGAGAATTGAGGGAACTTTCATATATTTTTAAACACATGAGTGATGAGTGCCACATGATTATAGGTTTTACTGGGATCGCTAGCTCCATTTGTTTCATATGTTAATATGATTGTATTTGGTGATTTTGGAGGATTGATTTAAATTTGACATTGTGGTATACCAAAGGGTTTTCAAAAATTTCATTCCCTAATCGGTTTGCTAAATGGATTTTGCACCTTTTTGGGATAACTTTGGATCAGCTTTGCTGTTGAGATGCTGCCAATGTCTATCTTGAGGAGGTTTTGAATAATTCTTAGTCTTAGTGTTACTTGTCCCCAAGCAACGATTCAAGCATGGGAGAGTTTGATAAGTGCTAAAAGGGTATATCATTTTAGAGTCATTTTGCTGCATTTTTAGAAGAATTATGTGCTTAATATCAAAATCTATACTCCTATTGATGGAGGTCCATCCCCTATCATGATCCAAGGCCATCAAGGAAGCCCCAAAAGTCCAAGTTTCATGTCCAAGAAGCAAGGAATCAGCCTAGGAACACAAGAGACCTTTTTTGTCAAAACNNNAATTTCAGGTGTGCACAAACCCGATTTTGTGCACGTTATTTCCTAAACTTCCCAAGGCTGAAATGGGGTTGCAGGCAGCTTAAGTTTAAGCTCAAGATGTGCTATTTCCATCAAGACCTCTTGCAAGTCATTTGGGAGATCATTTGATAACTCAAAACCTCAAGCAAAGTCAACTACTACCTTCTGGCCAGAAACTGGGTATGTCCGAAATCAAGGGCTGTTTGGTGGACCATTTCCCCTCTATTTGGTTTGAAACTTTTATGGTTTAAATGCACTTTAAAAATATTATCAAATGGCCATAAAAAACCTCAGCCAAATTACACACATGTGGAGCTATTAACCACTAAAAGAATGCACAAAACACCCCTTTACCCGGTACATGCTCAGTCGGTACAAGGGAGAGAAGAGTGAGGTGTTTTGCTCTAATCCATGCTTAGCCACTTGCAAGAGTCATCACGAAGAGTGCCTAGCTTCCAAGGAAGCTTCCAATCACCCCAAGATCGACACATCATCCTCAAGATTAGCATAGAAGAGGTGTCAAGTGGAGGATGCATCTATCCTTTTTTGTTTTGATTTGATCTTTGTATTTTTGCCTAGTTTAGCTTATAGTGCAACCTAGGGCCTATGTTTGTACTTTGAAGCTTGTACTAAACCCCCCCAAAGGCCCTTTGGCTGGCCACACCTTGCAAATTAGTGAATGAAGTTGAGCATTGCTCCTTTGAACTCTCAAACTCTCTTCTAGCTTATCTCTTCTTTTGGCCGGGTTGAGTGGTGATCTAGCAAGAGTCTTAACCTCTTCTTTGGTGGTGTTTCTGTATCCAAAGGGGTTGTTGAGGGCCCTAACATCAATCCTTGGTGGTGTTTCTGTATCCAAGGTGGGTGTTAGTCCTGGTATCAATCCAAGCATAAGGTGAGTTTGTGAATTCAAAGTTGCCTTGATTTCTATCCACTTTCCTTCCATCACTTCCCACCCTCTTGGCTTCCCTTGAGGATACATCATACCCCCTGGCCTCCCTCCCTAGAGCCCCATTACCTAACAAGCCTGCCTACAGATACAACCTAGCTGAAACTAAGGAGCTGCAAAGGCAAGTTCAAAACCTTATTGATAGGGGTTATGTGAGGGAAAGCATGAGTCCATGCTTAGTCCCAGCCTTGTTGGTACCTAAAAAGGATGGCAGTTAGAGGATGTATGTAGATAGTAGAGCCATCAACAATATTACAATCAAGTATAGGTATCCTATCCCTAGACTTGATGATATGTTGGACGAGCTTCATGGTTCCAAGATCTTCTCTAAGATAGATTTAAGGAGTGGCTATCATCAGATCAGAATGAGAAAAGGGGATGAGTGGAAAACTGCTTTCAAAACATAGCAAGGGCTTTATGAATCGCTTGTCATGCCATTTAGATTATCTAATGCACCTAGCACCTTCATAAGGTTGATGAATGAAGTGCTTTGGCCCTGCATAGGTACGTTTGTGGTTGTATATTTTGATGACATACTTGTATATAGCACAACTAAATTTGATCACATTCAGCACTTTAAGCAAGTTTTCACCACCCTCAGAAGCCAGAAACTGTATGGGAAGTTAGAGAAGTATGAGTTCCTAGTACCAAGGGTTATCTTCCTTGGATGTGTGGTTTTCTATGATGATATTCAAGTGGATGAAGCCAAGGTTGAAGCAATCAAATTCTAGCCAGTGCCTACCTCTGTCACTACAGTCAGACGCTTTCATAGGTTAGCTTCCTTCTATAGAAGATTTATCAAGGATTTCAGTATAATCATGGCTCCTCTTGCTGAATGGAAAAGAAGGACAGCTTTTCCCGGCCTCTAGCAACACAAAAAGCCTTTGAGACCATTAAGCATAGATTATGTGAAGCACCAATCCTAGCCTTGCCCAACCTTAAAGAATTATTTAAGGTAGAGTGTGATGCCAGTGGGGTGGGCATTGGAGCTGTTCTTATACAACTTAAGAAGCTACTGGCCTACTTCAATGAAAAGCTTAGTGGTCCAAAACTCCACTACTCAACCTATGATAAAGAATTCTATGCCATAATAAGAGCTTTGAGTCACTGGAGTCACTACTTGAAACCTAAGGCCTTTATCCTACATTCAGATCATCAAGCATTAAGGTAGCTTAATGGCCAACCTAAGCTCAATGCTGGGCATGCCAAATGGGTCGAGTCCTACAAGCTTTCAGTTTTTCTACGAAGCACAAGACTCTCAAGGAGATATGCTTTGATCTCTGTTTTAGGTGCAAAGCTACTGGGATTGTAGTCCATTCAGGCTTATTACCTTGAAGACTTGTCTTTTCAGTAGTTAGTAAGCAACAATCCAGCTTAAGGGCCTTATGTGATGTAAGATGGATTTTTTTTAAAGGGGAATAAATTGTGTATTCTAGCATGTCCATGGAGGGAGTTGCTGGTGAGAGAGGCCCATGGAGGGTCACTTGCTAGACATTTTGGAATGAACAAGACTTTGGATATTCTGAAGGACCATTTTGATTAGCCAAAAATAGGGGAAGATGTGCACAGAGTGGTGTCCAGATGCTCCATTTGCCATAAAGCCAAGAGCTAATTCCATCAAGGTCTTTACATACCCCTTCCTGTCCAATTAAGACCTTGGGAAGATATAAGTATGGATTTTGTTGTTGCTTTACCTCGGACACAGAGGGGGTAAAGACTCAGTTATGGTGGTGGTAGATAGGTTCACCAAAGTGGCTCATTTTGTGGCATGTCATAAGGCTGATGATGCATCTCACATTGCTAATTTATACCTTAGAGAAATCATCAGATTGCATGGAGTCCCCAAGACCACTGTAAGTGATAGGGACACCAAGTTTTTATCTCATTTTTAAAGAAGCTTGTGGCATCTGCTGGGTACTAGGCTCTTGTACAAGACCACTTGCCATCCTCAAATCGATGGTCAAACTGAGGTCACCAATAAAACCTTGTCCACCCTCCTTAGAACCATAGTCCAGAAGAATTTGAAGGAATGGGATATCAAGCGGCCTCATGCTGAGTTTGCTTACAGCAGAACACCAACTAGAGCTACCGGTTGTTCACCTTTTGAGGCATCACATAAAATTAATCCCCTGACTCCTATTTATCATATTCCTCTACCTACTGACTATAAGGTCAACTTTGTGGCTGAAAAAAGGGCCAAGGAAATGAAGAGGCTTCATGAGCATGTTAGAGCACATAATGAGAAGGTTAATGAAGCCTATAAAGCTAAGGCCAACCAGAATAGGAAAGGCATGGAGTTTCAGCCTAAAGACCTTGTCTGGTTGCACCTCAAAAAGGAAGGTTCCCCACCAGGAGGAAACGCAGGCTAATGGCTAGAGGGGATGAGCCTTTTAAGGTTCTAGGTAAGATGGGAGCCAATGCTTACAAATTGGAACTCCCAAGGGACATGGCTATTTTAGCCACCTTCAATGTGGGTGATCTGAGTCCCTAGGTAGAGCATGAAATTGACTTTGGGGATTTGAGGGCAAATCCTCTTAGAGGAGGGGAGGATGATGTAGACCAAGGGCTAGAACAAGACCCTTATCCTGGACCAGAGAAGACCATGCTGCTGAGCCACCAACAAGGCCTACTCTGTGAGGCAATGCAATTCAGTTTGGAGGCCATTTTAGGGAGGTCCTTCCTTTGCTGCACACCCTAGCATCACTGCTGGCCAAGCCAAATCATTTTGATGCTCAAACAGCAGCCTTAGTTTAGTTCAATCCAAATAAGGAACAACCTACAATCAGTATGTTCAAGGTTATTTATGCTTGCTTCCAGTCACACATTCATGCCTACGGAATCCCATTCCTTTTGATCAGTACCCTAACTCATTTATCAGCTCATACACAGCTTTTAAATGATAAATGTTACTTGATTTTGTCCTAGAATAAATCTTGGCAGCATCATATTAGCAGCAGGTCAGCAGCAGCAGTTTGAAGGGAGAATTTTATTCCCTAACTTAGCATCTCGTTTTGGCAAGTCTAAGGGCTTGGAAATGTGTCTAAATATTTATCCAACAAGGCTCTAAAATTACAGATTCAGGTCCCTTAACATCTGCTTTTAACCAGCATCAGAATGTAAGAAATATCCTTTTATCCCTTGGATTTTAGGGTGCTGTACTTGACTGGCAGGCCGAGGTTACCTCTAGATAATCAGCTACAAACTCCTCGCAAGGCCATCATTAGTAAGTACCTTGATGCTATTGAGGGTTGACAACTTAGTAGTGGAGACAATCAATGAGTTTAGGTGTCAAGAATCTAGCCAGCTACTATTTTAAGCTAGATTAAGTCATTTCTATTTTCTTATTTTGGGCAGAATTGGTTATGGCCGTTTTAATTGCAACCAAGTCTTTAAGGCTTGTCTTTAGTTGTAACACTCAGATTATTATGAATGAAAGCTTCCCTTTTGCTGGTTCAAGCAAAAACCTCTCAAATCTCCCTAACTTTAGCCTGTTCAGGCAGTGTTGAGAGTGATTCTTTATCTAACTCCTGGTGCATTCGGCTTTAAGGGGCTTAGTGGTGAATCTTGCAGTTCTAGTTGGTGGAATTACTTCCTTCAGACCAGTTCATATCTTCCGTGTTGAGTTGCTAGCTTGCTGTTAATCCAGGCTTGCGAGGCTCAGCATACATCACAATGATAAGAAGGAAACAAAGGTTAATGGCCCTTAAAGGGGCATTTAGCTTGATTTATGTGATAAGAAAGAAACCATGAAAATTAGAAGTACTATTACGAGTTTTGGATGACTATTAATGTTGCTAAGTTTAACAACTTTGATTATGCTCAGAAACTTACTTAGGCTGGGAAATTGAAGTAAATGGACATGTGAATGAAATCGGAGAAGTAGGGAGCGTAATGACTCAAGAATAATGTTTGTGGAGCCAAGCTAGTGTGATTAAAGCTATCCCGAGCCCAACTAATAGAGCCACAAGCACATGGTGGCATAGTTGAAAATGAAAGTCGTCTCCCATAAGGAGTGGGTTGATCTATTGGGCTCTATCCAGTCAAGATAGGCTAAGCAAAATAAAATTTGAAAATTAAACTAAACTAATCTTACTCTCTATTCTAATGAATAAGTAATCAAGGAATTATACAAAACTAGCAATCTCTTAATTCATGTATCAATCAAGCATTTCTTCATCAATAGATTATTTCAAAACTGACAATAAAGTATCACAACCCTCTTTCAAGGTGAAGTGAAATACTAAATCTAACCAATTACCAGTTCTCAAGGGCTTTCAACTTGTTTAGATTCGTTAAGCATGCGGTTATCATATTTGCGACTTCTCAATCGAAGTGGCATTCTCATGACTCGACACAATCAATTCAAATCCTAGGGTTCTAATATCGAATTTCTCCTTTCCATTCGTCATCCAATACCCAAAACATGTAAGAAAATGAATAAGTTCCCCATAAGATAATAAACTTCGATGATCCAATAAAATAATTCAACAATTCCAAAATACTCAAAGAGATTAACACCAGATCAAAAACATAACCAGTATTTGCTTAAATCAAAAATCAAAACAATAAAAGATAATGAAAATTACAAAACATAAATCCAAAGGTAATGAGAAAAGAGAAGAGAAGAGAAGTGAAGTGAAGAGACATCCTCATCTAATTAACGTGCTTGAATTCGTCGATTGCAAACTCGCTATGGAATCCTCGTAAATCTTCATTTCAATTCTCTCTCTCCCTCTAATCTATCTAAAATCCTAATCTAGGTTGAATAGAATGGAGTATGAAGGTGGGCTGATGGGCATTGAAATGAGGTTGAAAACATCCTTTTCATAGCAAAACAGCCTGAAAGTTGAATAGTCGTGAGAAAACAAACAACCTCTAGGGAAATGAGGCTATCACAGACCATGGGCACCACCACAGACGTGTTCTTTATTCCTTTCACTGGCATAGGGACTTGGAGCGTATCGGTGAGGAGTCAAGTTACACTCATTTATGGTCAAATTTGGAATAAAATGGTCTAAAAACTTGCAAACACACAGAAAATAACCATATTCGAGCGTAAAACTGATAAAGGAGTGCACAATATAGCATAAAACACATAATTCACCCCAAAAATGGTACAAAATGACCTTAAAAATAGAGTGCACTTTAAGGACTTATCAAACTCTCCCATGCTTAAACTGTTACATGTCCTCAAGCAAACACTATACAAACCTGATAAGGGGAGATGCGTCTA
Source organism: Lophocereus schottii (assembly GCA_002740545.1). Classification (NCBI taxonomy): domain Eukaryota; kingdom Viridiplantae; phylum Streptophyta; class Magnoliopsida; order Caryophyllales; family Cactaceae; genus Lophocereus; species Lophocereus schottii. Next base: position 16,142 of record NCQV01145991.1, on the reverse strand, counting down.
GGACACAAAACAGAACAACCTCCTCAAAATAAGCAATAGATAGCATATCACAGGCAGGAATAGCAATGAATGGCAACCCCAAATAGTACATAAGACATTTCAAGATTAGGAGGAGATGAAAGTTTTTAAGTACCAGACCACAAGCTCGATATCAAACGTAATCACCCCCAAAGAACCACAAAGCACATCATGCATGCACATGAGACTGTAGAGTTAAATAGACTGGTAGAACCTCACTTTTGGGAAATGTGATCACTCCAACTCATGTGATTGAAATATAGTATGGGTTCACTGAAGACTCATTCTAAAGAGACAATGTACCATAGGTTTGTAAAGACTCTCAAATTCTCCACCACTAAAAATGCAATATGCACAAAACAATCAAGAGGACTTTCACTTGGGTTGTAGTGTGGGCTAGACGGGTTAAGGGAAGGAGTTGACTAACAAATTTACGCAATATGGAGTTATTTAGCTAAGTAGTTAGGGAGCAACCAACCAAAGCACAAAGCAATTATGAAGTCTATCAACTCTCTAAACCCCAACAATTCAATGAACATACCCCAATTAGTCAAATAGGAAGTGAGTTATCAAAGAAGAGAACTCAAGATAAATAAATATCCAATGCCAATCACTTATTTTTTTTTTGGGCTTTGTGTTTTCTTGTGTTTTCTCTTTGTTTTTTCAACATGATTTTTTTCTTCTTCTTTTTTCTTTTTTATTCTTTTTTGGGAAATGAAATGAAAATTTCAATTATTGAAGGCATAGGATCACGAATTATCAACTCACAACCTAATAAATTTGTATATAGCCCAAGAAAAAGAGGAATAATTCCAAACGCTCAATAACATTAGTCCCTCAATAAGCCAACATACTAAAGCCACCTTAAACTCAATTATCCCCAAAACCACCCACTATATAGATGAATTGATGCTCCATAGACTTGGCTTAAAGGTAAGAATATATGTGTGGCCAAGGGCTAAATGTGAAGGGATCAGAATAAAGGCATACATAAGCTCAAAGGGGCTAGCAAAGTTGAAAAACATGTCATATAGGTAGGCTATTTGGCTATGTGGCTAAAATGTTCAACAACAAAGAATGACTCTATCATATCATCAAATATGCATATAATAATGTGGTTTTGAACAGGGGTGAAGGCAAGTTCTAGAGATGTAACATGGAAGAGTCACACACATGAAAGAAGCATGAGACTAAATATAATAATTAGTTTGAATAAGTCTCAAAGTCTCACGAGATATGTACCAAAGTCTCAACTAGCTCATAAAATGACTCCATGTGCAAACATTAGTTCTTAAGATTCCAAGGGTTAATAAATTTCTTAATGAAGATAAGGGCCAAAATAAGAAACAATTATAAAACCTTCACAAATTTTTAGCTTCAAAAGGGATTACACACCAAAAGTTACTCAAGCTCATGAAAGCTATCTTGCCTAAAGAATCATCATTGGAGGCATCTCAATCTAATCCACACCACCGCTCCATGCAATCTTATATGCATACCTAGGTCCAACTAAATGCAAAACACTAATGCAAATAAGAAAAGAAACCTAAAACTATATGCTTTAACTAGTATGAAAACTAAACAAAACAAAAAAGCAAACATAAAACTACCCTTCCTCCATGCTTAGATAAAGCGTTGTTATTCGAAGGAAAGAAAGGTAAGAGAAGGGAAAGGGAAAATAAAGTATAACAATCACACCAGGTAGGTGCTGGGTACACCTAAGCTAAGGCCTCTATGCAAACGGGCCAATGGAGCATTGGCCACTCCATCACAACTTCAAGACTAAATAAGATGTCATCAATGCATGTAGAAGCTTGTCGAACGCCACAACATGGGATTCACAAGAATGACAGTAAAAGAGCATCAAGATAATAACAATAAAGAAAGTTAGCGCTCTCTTCATTAAACCAAATACAATAGAAAAATCAAAAGAGAAAACAAAGAAAGTATTCCACATTATTTTCTAGGCTTATCTACTAGGTACATGTAATATGGGTTAAGGAAGGCATTATACCACACTAAAGCAACTTAAGGACATAAAATTATCAACATTCCCAGCAAGCATACTAAACATGTCATCCTTATAACCCAAATCATTATGAGCTTCACAAATCATAGGACTATCAAGGGGCATGTCGATATAATACTCAGGGGAAAGAGAGGGTTGTGAATACATAGGTGAAACGTGGGAATGATAACAAGGATTGGGGAGAACAATTTTATCAAAATCAAGGTTAGGAGACTCCTCGAGCAAAAACACATCATGTGACCCCCCTAAAGGAGTCTTAACTAGATCATACAACTCCTCTAAAGTATCTTCTGATTTAAAACATGCATCAACAACACTAAATCTAGCAACTATCCTAAAAGGCTCACTTGCCTTAAGCCCATGTACTGAGCTAAAGGAAAGGATGAATTACTTAAGGATAGGATGATGTCAATATTATCCCAAGGTGATACAAAGTCAGGTTGAGCATAACATGCATAACAAGGACACAAATTAGTAGCATGGTCAGAAGAATTACATAAGTCACACCAAAAAGGGGGCATAATAAGATCTATAGTAGAATGCACAATGACGAGGGAACGAATAGCCAGAAGTACAACTAGCCTTCTCAAATTCAAATAAATTCTAAGTAATCCACTCAAGCAAATACCACGCTTCATCAACATTTTGGCCATAAAAACCCCAATATTCTAAAAAAGCATGAGTTTTACTATTCACACCCTCATCAACAATGTCCAAAATTTCTCATTGACCAACATAATAATCATATTCAGTAAGAAAAGCATGCAAATGAGCAAAATACCTCTAAAATGATTGATGCTCGAATTAGGGAAAATTGAAAATAGGCATGGTTTTTTTTAATTTTTTAAAATTTTTTTAACTTTCAAAATTTTTTTTGGGTTTTTTTCTAAGAAAAAAAAATGCTTAGTCAAACGTATTGAGAAAAATCCAATATTCGGCAATAATCCCAGGCAACGGCGCCAAAAACTTGATAGAGCCGCAAGTGTATGGTGGTATTGCAGCAAATCAAGGTCGTCTTCCGCAAGGACTAGGTTGGTCAATTGAGCTCTATCCCCTCAAGATAAGCTAAGAAAATTAAAATTTGAGATTTAAACTAAACGAATCTATTTTCTAATCTAATGAATAAATAATCAAGGAAGTATACAAGTAGCAATCTCTCAATTCATATATCAATCAAGCATTTCTTCTTTAATAGAATATTTTAAAACCGACAATAAAGTATCACAACCCTCTTTCAAGGCGAAGCAAAATACCTAAATCTAACCAATTACCGTTTCTCAGGGGCTCTTGATTTGTTTAGGTCCTTTAAGCATGCGATTATCATATTCATGGTTTCTCAATCGGTGTGACTTTCTCAGGACTCCACATAATGAAGTCAAATCCTAGGTTTCTAGCATTGAATTTCATCTGTCAGTTCTTCATCTCATACCTAAAACATCAAGAAAGTGATCAAGTTCCTCGTAAGTAAAACATTCCAACAATTCCAAAATACTCAAAGAGATTAACGCCAGATCATGAACAGAACGAGTACTTGCATAAATCCGAAATCTAAACAATAAAAGACAATCAAAATTGCAAAACATAATCCAAAGATAATGAGAAAAGCAAAGAGAAGAAAAGAGGAGAAAAGAAATGCTTAGCAAATTAACACACTTGAACCCGTTGTTTGCAAACCCAGCACAGAATTCTTGCAAATCTTTAGTTCAATTCTCTCTCTTCCTCTAATCTATATAAAATCCTAATCTAGGTAGGATAGAATGGATTATGGAGATGGAATCATGGGCATTAAATGAGGTTGAAAACATCCTTTTTATAGCGAAACCACTTGAAACTGGAACGATCGTGAGAAAACAAATAGCCTCGGGGGAAATGAGGCCACCATGGACTATGGGCACAACCACAGACCATCTGTGGTCAGCTCTGGCTTGACATTCTTTGATTCTTTCTTCCTTCCATAGGCATAGTAACTTGGGAATATTTATGGAGAGTCATACTGCAGTAATTTATTATCAAATTTAGGGTAAAATGGTCCAAAAATCTGCAAAACACAAAAAAGAATCATAGTCCAACGTAAAACTGAAAAAGTAGTGTAGAATTATAGCATAAAATACATAATTCTCTGTAAAAATGGTATAAAATGACCTCAGAACAGAGTGTACTTTGAGGACTTATCCCAACTACACTCATCTTGCCCTTGAACCCTTATTATCCATCTCAAAAATATCAAAAACTCATATTCTATTTATATCCATCAAAGCCTTTCCACTATAACCTCAATTATTTTATTTTGGTTTATTTTACTCTAAATTGTTTTACCTCAAATTAAATTACCTTAATTTATTTAGTTTTAGAATCATCTCGTGTGACGTATCTTATATTAAGTTGTTTGAGTTATAGATGCCATTTAATTAATAAATTCTATTAACACTATAAATTATGAGTGTGGGGGTTGTTTACTAACTATATATACCTGTAATTACATTTTTGAACTAGAAATGGGTCCTAGTCAATCGTTCCCTATTATGCATAAATATTATCGAGTGAGATTACTTTCTAAAAATCCTGGGCACGTTCATTGTCTGTATCTTTAGAAATTAGAATGTATTTGTCAAAGTTATAACAAATTAGCATGTGTATCAATGGGTCAATTTATTCAGTGATCTATCACCTAACTAGTGACCTTATTAGTTATCATTTACAGGGTACTAGCATTCCAGTTACCCATGCAACCTCATGTTAGGTATGTCGATCAGCTTTCCAGGTGTAAACCTATCTATAGATCCCAACAATTGCCAGGGGTTCACTACCAGATAATAAGTAGCAATACAGTTTTATGTTCATCTCATTCACTGTTTTAAATTAAAATGAATTATAAAGTGGGTGCCTAACCAATTGTTCAGCGATCATTTAACAATACAAGAATGCATGTATTGAGCTTCGGCTCACATTTTAGGCAAATGCTTAGTGAATCACCCTCGTGCTAGCAAACTGGTTAAAGAAAATAAATAAGTAAGGGAGTTTGGATGGATGAGCAGTGGTGTTAGCTCATGAATATTTTGGGAGCTGTATTTTAAGATCTTTGGTTCATGGAGTTTAAACCCTATGGGTAATTGCTCTATTATGGTGTGTAAACCTTATGGTAGTTAGCAACTGTTTTTATATGGTTTTGATAATGTTTAAATGTGTATGATTGTAATCTATTCTTAGTTGTGTTATATCTAGTGCACATACTTAAGGTTTTGTCCTTCTAGATGGTGGTAGTGCCCCAATCATCGGATTTATCAATTCAAATTAAGGGAATAACTAAAGGGAACACAAATAGTAATAGATACGTAACGGGGGTGTTGTAAATTTGGTATCAGAGCCAAGTTAGATTTTTCTTGATCGGTTATGGAGTATGGAGAGTAGGGATGGGGGGTGAGGTTGGTTAGTGAGGGTTGTTATTATATCGTTAGAGATACTTGGTAATACAAATGCCTGCTTATCTCTCGTATGTTCATCTTTTGTGTTAGATGATCCATATGCAGTGAATATGATGCTCGGTACTTACATGGCCACTCACATGTCTTTACTAGATGCTAGTATGGTAGCCCACATGTAGGACCCCTTTTCTGATTTTAATAGCGTTATGGTCCGTACATGTAGACTATTATAGTCCTTACACACAGTTGCCCTTTGGTCGAATTTAGGACCTAATATCATGACTTTATGACGACTGGAGCCCCAGGGTGGGACCGACTCAGTTTCCAGCTTCACGGAGCTTGAGCTACAATTACCACCAAGTTATTGCTCAAAGAGGAGTTTGAGTAAAGGGAGATTACTATATAGACTCTACCATATATATTTCCTTTACACTTTGGACCTCCCCCGCCTGCACCACCTGCTCTTACTCAGGGACCACCATTACCACTTGCATCGGGTGCTCATCAGCTGCCTGATAGCCCAGTGTCATTGAGATCTGCAGATGGGATCCCTCTATCTGATGAATCAGGGGAGGTTCACATGGTTGTAGATCTCCTTGATACACCAGAGTCAGTAGAGCTCGGCTCTAGCGACAAGCTCATGGAGGACCCTGAGGAGGATCCTGAGGAAGACCCTAAAGAGGATCCAGAGGAGGACTCGAAGTTAGAGGGGCATTAGGCTGATCACGACATTAAGGATGCAGAGTCGGGCACATTAGACAACAGTTTTGGCTCGAGCGAGGAGCCTAGGGGTGAGTCTAACCCAGACTATGATCTATCGAGGGATCGTTCAGTTTATTTAGGTGCTGACCTCTCAGTTAGGTTACATTTTGAGCCCCACATGTGTATAGTACGGTTAGTTGGATAGATGAATCTTGTGTAGGCTACGGCATTGAATATATTTAGACTGATCCTTCCGGATGTGTTAACTAGTCCCACATTCTTCTTGAGCATTTGATGGACTTAGTTTATTAAGGTTAGGTAGTGTTCTAGTTTGGAGGAAGGAGTAAGGGCTGACCTTAGCTAGGTAGTTGGATGTGATATTCTTTTGTTGAACTATGTATATTTATGTAAACAAACAATTATGACAATGATATAATGAAGCTCTGGTTGATGTTTTAATAACATTTAAACCATGTTAATTTGTATCTATTGCGTACACTTATCTTGTATGTTAATTGTAGTTAAGTGATTGAATGACACTCTTTAATGCATAATTAGAACGTTTGAATCTGTGTAAAACAACGTGAAGACCCACATAGGAGATAATTCGGCAATGGTTAAGGGTTAAGTGACCAAGCTTCATGTAATTTGCTACCAAACCCTAGTGGAATGCCATCGATCTCCCCTAAGTTGGCTAGTAATATTGAGAACCCTAACTACTGACAGACCCTGGTGTTTGAGTTGATAAAACGAATTCCCTAAGTACCTTCTAAAATCCCTTCTAAACACGATAAACTAAAAGATAGGGTAATACGATACAACCCTAAAGTTTATTATAGAAAGTACAACCTAGTGCAGCTAGGGGAATGGATTAGAACGATGGAGAGTATTTTCATAGTAGTAGAGGCTCCAGAAGAGAAAAACGTGAACATTAGGACATTTTACCTATCTAGGGAAGCAGACATTTGGTGGAACACTATAAGGGATTGGCTGTTAGGGCCTGAATTCACTTGAAATAAATTCTTGGAAGAACTAAGAGCTAAATTTTATCATGTTATGGTTCAACAACAGAAGGAAAAAGAATTTATAAAACTGAGGATGACTGGTAGTATAATGGTAATGCGATATTTTTATGGAACTATCCAGGCTTGTCCCTAAGTTTGTGTCACCTAAAAGACTAAAGAAAAGGAGATTTAAAGAGGGTTTAGCTATCTATATCTATAATCATCTAGTTGGTAAACCAAGCTATACCTACCACGGGTTATATGAGCGAGCACCAACGAGTGAAGACTGAGTTGAGGGCCTTGAACCTGATCAATCAGAAGAAGAAGTGGACTGGGAAGCTCCGAGCGAGAGTGTAGACCAAAAGAATGCTATCCAAAGAGTCATCCTGTAGGTCCAACGGAGCCCGTGGGAAATGTGGGAGAACTAAGCATGCCACTCTTAAATGTCGAGTGGGAACTAATAAATGCATGTCGTGTGACAGCCTGGAGCATCTCATTGCTATTTGTTCCCAAAGACTGAAGGCTGTAGACAAGGGTGCAGCAAAACCCTTGGCTCCACCTCATCAAGGGGCCCCACCTCCAAGGCCTGCACTAGTAGGAAGGGTGCTTGTGATGAGCAAGAAGGAAACTTCCACTTTTGGCACAGTAGTTACTGGAACTCTTTTTTTAAATTCAAAGCCATTTTATCTGCTATTTGATTTGGTGCCACTCGTTCATTTATATCTGCCTAATCTGCCATGCAATTACACCTTGAGAATATAAAAACAGAAACCAATTATAGAATTAAGTTACCTACTGACTTTATAATTAAATGCCCTATCTTTTATAAACTTATCCCTATTACTACTAGTGAAATGATATTTATTAGAGGCTTGATTTAATATGATTTATCAGACTTTGATATCATTTTGGGGATGAACTGGTTGCGTACTTATGGGGCCAAGATTGATTATAAAGACCTTACGGTTATTTCTACGGATGAAAGAGGGAGAGAAGTATGTTTTCATAGGCAACAAGAGGAAAAACCATGTCCCTTAATTTCTACTATGAAAGCAAGTAGCTATTGTGTTAAGGATGTATTGGGTATTGGTGTTATGCCATTGACACTCAAGAAAAGGAAGAAAAAGTAGAAGATATTCCTGCAGTTTATGAATTTAGATATGTTTTTCTGAAGAGTTACCACGACTGCCCCCTTAAAGAGAAATTGATTTTGAGATTGAATTAGCCCCAGATGCACAGCCCATCTCCAAAGCCCATATCATGCAACCCAACAGAGCGTAGAGAACTGAAGATTCAGATAGGTGAGCTATTATAGAAAGGATTTTTCAGACCAAGTGTGTCACCATGGGGTGCCCTAGTTTTATTTGTAAAGAAGAAGGATGAAACCTTGAGGTTGTGTATTGATTACAGGGAGCTGAATAAGATCACCATAAAAAACAAATACCCTTTGCCCCCAGTAGATGATTTATTTAATCGACTGTAAGGAGCAGAAGTCTTTTCCAAGATTGATTTGAGGTCTGGATACCATTAATTTAGGATTAAACCTAAAGACATCTCCAAAATCACATTTAGGACCAGGTATGGTCACTATGAATTCATGGTGATGCCCTTTCGCTTGACTAATGCCCCCACGACATTTATGGATCTTATGAATAGAGTTTTCAAATCCTATTTAGACCCGTTTATGGTGGTGTTTATAGATGACATCTTGATATACTCCAAAGACAGAGATGAACACACTGCTCATTCAAGGATAGTGTTACAGAACTTGAGGGAACACCAATTATATGGTAATTTAAAGAACTGTCAATTCTGGTTAGAAGAAGTGGTATTTTTGGGACATGTAGTTTCAAAGGAGGGGATTAAGGTTGACCCTTAAAAGGTGAAAGCAATTATATAGTGCCCAAGGCCCATCAATGTCACTAGGATTAAAAGCTTCTTGGGCTTAGCTGACTATTATTGAAGGTTGGTGAAGGATTTTTCGAAGATAGCATTCCCCCTTATCAATTTGTTGAAGAAAGATATTAAGTTTAAGTGAATAGAGAAGTGTGAAGGGGCATTTCAAGAATCATAGTAGCGATTAAATACCACCAATTCTAACACTACCAGTAGAAGGTAAGGGACACATTATCGACAGTGATGCATCGAAGAATGGGTTGGAGTGTGTTCTAATGTACGAGGATAAAGTGGTAGTTTATGCCTCCCGACAACTCAACCCTTATGAGAGAAATTACCCTACCCACGACCTGGAACTAGCAATTATGGTCTTTGCTCTGAAATTTTGAAGACATTACTTATATGGAGTACCCAGTACAATCTATGCTGATCATCAAAAGCTTGAAGCATATCTTCACCCAAAAGTTACTTAATTTAAGACAAAGGTGTTTGCTAGAATTGCTTAAGGATTATGATCTGCATATCCACTATCACCTAAGAAAGGCAAATATTATGGTAGATGTCCTAAGTAGGAAGGCATAACATAGCTTGAACACAGTAGTGACTACTCAGTTAAACCTCTTGAAAACGCTTGAGGACATACGTGTTCAATTAAGTGTCATATGGCTAAGCAAGTGTTCATTTGTTAGTAGTTACCTTACAGCCCTCCGTAGTAGATGAAATTTGAGTGAACGAGGAAAATGACCCTGAACGCCGAAGAATAAAGCAAAATCTTAGGAGAGAGAAGTCATCTGGATTTGTTGTACATGAAGATAGGACCATGTTATTTTAAAAACACCTGTGTGTACCAAAAGATGTGGAGTTAAGGAGGAAGCCCTTAGAGAAGGCTCACAACACTCGATACTTGGAGTATCCAGGAGGAACCACGATGTGTAGAGACCTAAGGCAATACTTTTGGCGAAATAATATGAAGAAAGAGATCTAAGACTATATAGACCAGTGTCTGATTTGCCAAAAGGTTAAAACTGAGCATCAACATCTCATAGGTAAACTACGACCTTTAGAAATTGCCACATGGAAGTGGGACTCAATCTTAATGGACTGCATCATGGGATTAAGTCTTTCCCCTTCAAAGAATAATGCCATTTAGGTGATAGTTGATTGACTCACTAAATCTACCCATTTTTTGCCAATTCGGGACACTTGAGGAGTTAAAAGACTGACCCATCTATATGTTAAGGAGATAGTTCAATTACATAGAATTCAGACAGACATAGTATCAGATAGAGATTAGTGATTTTAAGCCCATTTTTGGCAAGCGCTTCAAAAATCCTTAGGAACCAAATTAAATTTTAGTAGCTCTTATCATCTTGAGGCAGATGGGCAAACTGAAAGAGCGAATCACATTCTAGAAGACATATTAAGAGCTTGTGTATTGGAGTTCTAAGGAGAATGGAAAGACAACTTGCCATTGGTGGAATTTTCTTACAATAATAGCTACCAGTCCACCATTGAAATGGCCCCATTTGAGGCTTTATATGGAAGAAAAATATAGAACCCCTTTATGCTGGAGTGACTTAGACAAGGCACTGACCTTTGGCCCAGAACTGATCCAAGAAACTATTGAAACAATAAGGAAGATTCGTGACCATATATGGGTTGCCTAGAGCTCAATAAAAAAAGCTATGTTGACAAAAGAAGAAGGCGTCTGAAGTTTAAGGTAGGTGACAAGGTTTTTCTGAAAGTTTCGCCAACTCAGGTACAAGGAGGTTTGGAGTTTGAGGTGAATTGAGCCCTAGATATATTGGACCACATGAAGTTATTAAATGATTGAATCTCATAGCCTATCAATTGGATCTACCTGTAGAACTTGAACATGTATATAACGTATTTCATATCTCACTACTCATGAGGTATATTCCAGATCATGACCATGCTGTCGTAACCGAGCCCATTGAAGTCATTGATGGTCTAGTGTATGAAGAGTGCCCAGTTCGGATACTAGATCACATGATTAAGTAGCTATGCAATAAGTAGATACCTTTAGTTAAAGTATTGTGGACAAATCATACCTCCTCAAAAGCCACTTGGGATCGAGGAAGAAATGAAAGCCAAGTACCCACTCCTATTTGAAGTAATCCTAAATGTTTTGACAAATTTCATAAGTTTTGAGGATGAAACTCTTTAAGGGGGGAAGGCTGTAATAGCCTGACCCCAAATCATGTTTATTTATTTAATTAAGCTATGTTATTAATTTCTCCGCATTTATTTATCGCATTTAACCATTCCAATTGGGAATAATTCATTTTGGGCTTCACTTTACAATTTGAGCTTTATTTATCATAAATTTTTGAGTGAATCGATAGTGGGCCTCGGTAAATATGATTAAGCGACAAATTACTTTCTATAATATCACTAAAATTTAATTTTGAGCTGCATAAGAAGTTCATACAGTGAAGTGCTGTTTTCTTTTCTGAGCCTAGTTCATTTGGGCCCAATTGTTGGTCTAAAAATTTGGTGCAAGTGAATTAAGCTAATTGCTGTTATTTATGCCAAACTATAATTAGTAAAGAGACACTTATTGGATGGATAAAATCAACCAAAATATTTAGCTAACACCAAAGCCATTTTTTCTTCTTCTTTTCCTCCTCCACCTATGGTTCCCTATTCTATCCTATTGTTGTTGCCCCTACTGTCTGCTGCCGTCACTTGTGCTGCTGTCTCCAGCAAGGCTTGACCACCCTTCCCAATTGTTGTCACCCCCCTTCTGCTCCCAACTGCCACCCATAGCCAGCTGCCCAACACCACTTATATCTGTCTCTTTTAAACCCTCAAGTAAGGTAAAGCTCTAACCCTGTTCTTGTTTATTGGGTTCTTATGAATGATTTGATTATAGATCATGTTATATCGATAAAAATGAGCGTTAATTTGGTGTTTTATTATGTGTGGGTGAGTTTGGAAACATGAAAGAATTAGAATCATACTTGATTATCCAAGCTTGACGTTGCAAATAATGAACTTTGAGTTTTTTGATTTAATTTTGTGATCTTTGGTATAAGAGTGGCTTAAGTGTTGTGGATGATGATTTTGGATGTAAGTTTGAATTGGGCATACCCTAGGGTTTCATGATCAAGCATGAGTAAGGTTGATCTTTGAATCAAGTATGTTTATTTGGATTAAATTAGATGAAATTTGGAGGTTGGATATGTTATAGGCTGGATTACAGAAAATCCCATAAGTTATCAAAAGAGGTTATTTTGATAAATAATGCAAGTAAGTGAGTTCATGGGAGCATTTTGAGTGTCTGTGAAGAAAGGTATTGAAAAATGTGTAAGGTTGATCATGAAATGATCTTTGAGTGTTTTGGCTAAAATAAGGTCATGATGAGAAGGAAACAAAGGTTAATGGGCCTTAAATGGGCATTTAGCTTGATTCATAAGAGAAGAAAGGTCACGAAAATTAGAAGTATTATTAAGAGCTTTGGATTATTATTAATGTTGCTAAGTTTAACAACTTTGATTGTGCTTAAAAACTTAGTTAGGTCGGAAAACTGAACTAAATGGAATGTGAATGAAATCGGAGAAGTGGGAAGAGTAATGACTCAAGAATAGCATTTGTCATGCCAAGCTAGTGTGACTAAAGCTATCCCTAACCTAACTATACCCTGCCTGGCCTTAAACCCTTATTATCCATCTCAGAAATATCAAAAACCCATGTTTCATTTATAACTATCAAAGCCTTTCCACTATAACCTCAATTATTTTATTTTAGTCTATTTTTCTCGAAATTAGTTTGCCTTAAGTTAAGTTACCTTAATGTAAATCATTTTAGTGTAACCTATCTTATATTAAATTGTTTGAGTTATAGATGCCATTTAATTAATAAATTTCTACTAAAGTTATAAATGATGAGAAAGAGTTGTTTACTATCTATATATATACCTATAAGTACATTTCTAAAGCATAATTGGGGCGTAGTCTATCACTCCCCATTGTGCATAAATATTATCAAGAGAGATTGCTTTTTAAAAACTCTAGGTACATTTATTGCCTATATCTTTAGAAATCAAAATGTGTTTATCAAAGTTATAATGACTTAGTAAGTATCTCAATGAATCAGTTTACTCAGTGATTTATCACCTAATTAATGACCCCGCCAGTTATCATTTATAGGGCACTAGCCCTTTGGTTATTTGCACAGCCTCAGGCTAGGTCTCTCAATTGGCGTGGAAGGCATACACCTATCTATAGATTGTAATAATTACTAGTAGTTCACTACCATATAATAACTAGCAATACAATTTTACATTCATCTCATTCACTATTTCAAGTTAAAATGAATTGCAAAGCAAGTGCCCAACCAATTTTTCAGTGATCATTTAACAATACAGGAATGTATGTATTGAGCTTCGACTCACGTTTTCAAAATGTTTGTTATGTTTCATTTTAGGCAAATGCGTAGTGAATCACCATTATACTAGTAAACTAGCATGAAGAACATAAGTGAGCAAGGGAATCTGGATGGGTCAGTGGTAATGTTAGCTCACGGCTATTTTGGGAGCTATAGTTCTAGATCTCTAGTCGATGGAGTTATAAACTCTATGGACAGTTGCTCTATTATGGTGTGTAAACCTTATGGCAGTTAGCAGCTGTTTGTGTACGGTTTTGATAATGTTTAAATATGTATGGTTATAATCTATGCTTAGCTACATTCTATCTAGTGGGGATGCTCAAATCCTTGTCCTTCTAGATGGCAGTAACACCTCAACCATCGAATTTATCAGTTCTAATTAAGGGAATAATTAAAGAGAATACAAACAGTGAAGCATATGCATTGTGGGTGTTGTAATATATGTAGGCTAACCTATGCAGCTACGATGATGTATTTTGCCTTTTCTTTTCCGAGTTTGGAGCGGATCTGAATAGCGAATTAACCTAATGGTCTTTCATGCAGAAAGGGGATAGGATGGAAACCTAGCAAAAATTCAGGGTTATGCTAAAATGATTCAATACAAAATTCTTATGCCGATCCTTATATGTATACAAATACAATGAAGTCAGTGGTTCCACTAAAATCGTGGTTAGCTTGTGTAGATATTGTTTTGCCGTATATGTAATGAAGTAGTGTTTAAATCAAAGTTCTGTTTGGCTTCGACTAGTTACTGTTTATCATAAATAGAATGAAAATCTGAATAACAATATTTCTTTAAGTAACCCAACATATCAGAATCTATATACTACTAGCTGGATAGCAATAAAGGTGATAATATGGACAACAGTCAAGATTCAGGTAGCCAAGTCCTTGTAAACTCATAGCAAAACCTTAGCGGGTACCCATCTGTAATGGTCAAAGGTGCAGAAGGTCTAGAATATTAGAAGAATTTTGTGATCGGGTTGATGAGAAGAATCCCTCTTGTACCTCTTGAAACTACCTCTAACCTAGATAATTGTTTGATAGAGTAGCTTGGTGTAATCCTAAGGTAAAGATGGGAAATTTTACCATATGGAACTTAAGGAATGGATTAGGAGAGTGGTAAAGATATTTACAGTTGTTATGCTAGCTGAGGAGAAAAAGGTGAACATAAGGCCTTTTATTTAGCCAGTATACAGATATATAGTGGAGTACTATAAAAGATAAACTACAAGACCTGATCTTACTTGGGCTAAATTTCTTAAAGAACTTAGGACCAGACTTTACCCAATCACGGTTTAATAACAAAAGGTAAAAGAATCCATGAAATTAAGGATGAGTGTAAGACATCAGTGATATAGTATTCTAGTAAGTTCACTGAGTTGTCAAAGTTTAATCTAGACTTTGTGGCTTCTAAAAAGAGGAATTTGAGGAGATTTGAGGAAGGTTTGACCTTTTACATTCGAAACCAGTTGGTTGGTCAACCAATTCAAACCTATAAAGAGCTATAGGAATGAGCTGTTCAAGTGGAGTAAAGAATAAGATGAGGGCCTTGAACCTAGGGAACCTAATAAGGAAGTGGAATGATAATAAACTTCAAATAAGAGCATAGCTTAGAAGAAGCCAACTATGGGTCATGCCAAATGTCCCCCCTCTATTTCATGTGAACTTTAAAGTGTGGTCGAACAAATCAAACCATAGTGGATTACCGAGGGGGCATTAAAAAATACATGTGATGTAGTAGTTCTGGTCATTTGATTGTTGCTTGTTAAGAAGGCAAAACACTATAGAAAAAGAAGTAGCAAGGTCATTGCTGCTGCCATGCCAAGGACTCTTGATGTATGCTAATTTACACTACTTGGCATGAACCAAAAGCTAGCAACTCAACAAGGAAGATATGATCTGGCATAAAGGAAGGAATATGCCAACCAAAACTGCAAGGATTCACCACTAATCCCCTAAGGTAAATACACCAGAAGGTCAAATAAAGAACCACTCACTTCCATCGGAAGGCTAAAGTTTAGAGAGATTTTGAGAGAAATTTGCATAAGCCAGCAAGAAGGGCATTCATATATTCAATAATCTGAGGCTTACAATGAAACATAAGGCTTCTATACCTAACCTTACTTATGCACACATAACGGCTAATACAGAATATGCTTAAGGCCTAAAACAGCAAAAACAATTTGAAAGCAAACAAAATAAAAACAGCAGCTAAGCTTGATCTTTGACACCTAAACCCATTCTTAATCTCCATTACTGAGGTGTCAAGCCTTTGTAGCGTTAAGGTACTCGCTAATGATTATCTTGGGAAGTGATTTGCAGCTGCTTACATCAAGAATAGGCAGGCTGATTACTAAGTGCATCACCGTAAAATTCATTAGATTAAAGGGTATTTCCTTTATATTTGTGTTAGTTAAAGGCTGATGCAAGCTGACCTGAATCTGTAACTTTTAGGCCTTATTTGATAAATATTTAGACATATTTTCTTTCCCTTTCCCTTAAACATGTCAAAAAAAGCTGATAAGCTAAGGATAAAATTGCCCCTTCGAAACTACTGTTGTTCCTGCTGACCTGCTGTTGGTGCTAACTGATTCCATGGGCAAAATGATGTAAAGGCCAAAGGATAGGAACAATCCTAGCAACCTCACATCAAAAGGA
>NCQV01145954.1:0-10213 GCA_002740545.1 Lophocereus schottii | reverse complement strand
AAGTACAAATGTCCAGCATGTCTTGTACCATAGTAAACCCCAACCATTCTTCTCCTTTGCTATGCAAGGCAGTCGTCCCCTTAGTCGCCGTCGTCCTTCTCCGGTAATCTGTGTCGCTGTCTTCTTGGCCCCCCTCCAAACCAAGTAAGTCTCTTTTAAATTCTTTAAGTTTAGGTTTGTTTTATTAGCATTTTACCCCTTGCTGTGGTGTTCAATTTTGATTGAGTTGTTTTCCATGGGGTTTGGGTTTTGTTAGGTTTCGTTACCTGCATCTGGGTTTTAGATCATTATTTAAGTTTAGGGTTTTTTATTTTTGAAGCTAATTATGGTTTGAAAGGTGTGGATTTGAAGGAATTCCAAAGGCTTTCGGGTGATATTCGGGTCGGGCATACTTGGTTCGGGTTATATTTGGGTCGGGTTTAATTCGGGTTAAATTGAGGCAGGTAGAAATCGGATCGGTTTTAAAACGGGTTGGGTTCGGGTTGTCCATTTTCGGTTCACTTCGGGTTGGGTTACTACGGATCGGGTATGAATTGGGTTGGGTCATTTCGGGTGCGGGTTATTTCGGGTGCGGGTTATTTCGGGTGTGGGTTAATTTCGAGTTTCATTCGGTTATGGATCGGTTTATATCGGGTGTTCGAGTCCAAATCGGTTCAACCTATTTCGGGTATGGGTCCGAGTCAATCGGTTAAGGGTTCGGGTCTCGGGCCAGTTTTGCCAGGTTTAGGGAGCATGTATGAAAAAAAATTTTAAAATTGAAAAAAGAAAAAAAAATCCTCGGATGATGATCTTTGTAGACTAGGTAGCCTTATTTAGTTTAGTTTGATTCTTTGATTTGCCCAATTATGGATAAGCATGTTGAGAATGAGTTTGCGAAAATGAGCTTCATGTTTTGACTGCATGTTAAGTGCGAGTTGATTACCCCATGACTACATGAATTTTAGCACGTGTTTACTAATGAGCTAGTAATGACCTTGGTAGATGTCCCGTGAGGCTTTGAGCTTTTAAAGATTGTTTATTAATTTAGTCTCATTTTCTTTCATGCGTGACTCTTCCTTAACATCATTTCTCTAGAACTTACTTTGATTCTTGTTCAAGATCATATTTTCTATATGCATTTAGACAATATGATTGATGCATTCTTTAACTTGTTAAACCCAACGACCAAATAGCAGCCTTTGGTTTGTATTATACCCCTTGCTAGCCCCTTTGAGCTTATATCTATTTTTCTTGAGTTGAACCTCCTACTATAGCCTATGGCCAAAGGATTATCTCACCCTTACGCCAAGACTAGAGGAGTGTTTCATTCTTTTGCATTAGGTTTGATTGGAACTAGAAGGGTATATTGAGATCTTTTTAGTGGATTTGGTTGTTTGGTAAAGGGATGTGCGTTCTTGTTCGATAAAAGGAAATCCCTTGTCTTTTTGTACAACGTTTAGAGAAGAGTTGAGATTCAAAGTGTGGTATGGATTTCCATTGGCTAACTCTTTTTACAAAGATAAACAAACCAAAAAAAATCACAGAAACAAGAGAAAAAAAGAGAATAAAGAAATGAGTGTTAGCCTTGTAGGGATTTTAAAATATTTATGACTGTCAATTCTTTGTTCTTTAATTGGGGTTGTATTTTGTCAATAAATTATATTGGTCTAGGGCGGATGTTGTATGATGCATTGGAAACATTTAACTCCTACTCTATGGCTTCTAGCTCTACATTTCCAAAATATTTGTTCCCCACTTACCTTTACCCATAGGCCTATTACAACCTTAAGAAAGTCCTCATGATTGTCCAGTGTGTTTGTATTTTAGTGATGTAAATTAGAGAGTCTTGTCAAGCTTATGGTAGATTTGAGTCTATGGAATGAGAATTGAGGGAACCTTCATATATATTTTTTTTCAAACACATGAGTAATGAGTGCCACATGCCAATACTGAGGTTCTACCGGCATTGCTAGCTCTATTTTTTTCATGTGTTAAATGATTGTATTTGATGATTTAGGGGGATTGATTCAAATTTGACATTGTCGTATATCAAGTGGTTTTCGAAAATTTCATTTTCTAGTCTATTTGCTAAGTGATTTTTGCACCTTTTTAGGCTACCTTTGGATCGGCTTTGCCATTGAGATGCTATATATGTCTATCATGAGGAGGTTTAGTATAATTTTTGGTCTTAGCATTGCTTAGGGACAAGCAACAATTTAAGCATAGGGGAGTTTGATAAGTGCTTATTGTATATATCATTTTAGGGTCATTTTACTACATTTTTAAGAGAATTATGTACTTTAAGTTACCATTTATACTCCTATTCTTGTTTTACACTTGGGTATGGTTGTTTGATGATATTTGTAGGAATTTGGACCATTTTGACCTAGCATTTGACCCTTATTTGAGTGTATTTTAACTGCCCATGGATGCCCATGAGATGTTTTGGCCGTGGAGTAAGAGAAGAGAAGAACATTTGGTTCCAGCCAAGACCACGGTCCAACCATGGTGCCTGCCACGGACCATGGTAAGCTGTGTAACTATGGCGTCTTCGTTTTCCTTCGGCTGTGTGGTTGAAATGTTCGTGTTCTTCTTTATAAACCCATCCCTCAGCGGCAGAAAAAAGAGAAGCATATCATAGATAGTCATTTTCCTTCCTAAAATTTTACTCTTTGTAGTTAGGATTTTAGTTTGATTTTTGTACAAGTGAGAAATCTTGAGTGAGGAGTTCAGTTTTGTTGGTAGTTTGAAGAATTTGTCAAAGGATGTTATTGTCAAGCCCTTCCATCTTAGATCTCACTGAATTATGGGTTAGTTGTTTAATTTTTAATCATAAGTGAGTAATTTGTTTTGTCTAGGGATTTGTTTGTTAATGGAAGTGTAGTTAGATCATGTTATATTCAATAGAATTGTGCTTTTGTTTCATGATTGTTTTGATTTCGTTTTATTAAGTGATTATCATGTTGTGAGCGGATTTTGGCTAAATTTTGCTTGCACCCTTGAAACAATTGAATGAAGAACCGAAAGGTGAAATTTGATTGTTAGACTGCGTGATAAGACCTAATGTAGTGATGACTCGAAAGAGTGATTTAGGAGGACGAGAGAGTGATCAAAAATATTAAACTTAGATTAAGACCAATTAGTTTGAAAGGACGACCTTGGTTTATTTTAGCAATTTGGTTGGTTTCGAAAGAATAGACTAAATTTTAGATAGATTGCAGTTCCTCGAAATTGTCCAGTTAGAGAAAAGCGCATGTTAAGCATGTTGATCCAACACCTTTCTTAACTAAATAAATCCCTAGGCATTTCTCCTTGATTGAATTAAGAATCAGTTGATTAGAAGTTGTTAAATCAAAATTCCTCGATTAAGTTATTGCTTAGCATTTTTTGATGGAAACAACTCAATAGATTACTTGGATCCCTAAGGACGATATTTTATCTATACTACGATACCTGTGCGCTTGTGGCAGTAGTCAGGAATGTATTAAGTTGCTCAAGTATCCTGGGTGAGACATGACACCCTTCGTGACCCCGATCTTTGAATTTGGTGGCAGATAGTGAACTCCATCAGAATGATCTACCCATGCAATTCGGGGATAAGGTCATATCGAGAAACTTAGAGGCGAACTTTTTGGTGGTCAACATGTCCACAACCTATAGCGTGATTATCCGACGGCCGACTCTTCACAAGATTAAGGCAGAAAGAACTCCGTAGTTATTGTAAGGTCATTACAAGCTAGATGGCGGAGGCATAGGGAAGTTGCATGGCGACCAGTAGACGATCCTAGAATGGTACCTGGTCAATAGAGTTAGCAAAAATTCAAGTCTGGGTCAATTAGACATTTCGACAAAAAATTCAGACTCTAGCCCTATCCAGATCATAAATCGGACACGCTAGCCACACCTAGAATGTCTGATGTCCGGACCCGGTTGTCTGAATGTCCAAATTTCTGATATGATTTTTAGACATTCTAACCGAAGTTTTATGTGATTGAACCCTAGCTCGATTCTTCAATATCCTAACCCAGTTGTTCGAAATTGTTTTTATAAAATTTTCTAAAGAATTTAGACCAAAATTACAAGTAAATGTAGTTGTCTGATGTTTGAAGCTGGTTGTTCAATTGTCCAAATTTATTCGAACCTGAAATGGTTTAAAAATCCGGACAACCTGAACACGAATGCCAAACCCGACTCGAATTTAAATTCAGACATGACCAGTTGTCCGAATTTAAAATTCGAACATAAATTTCGTGACCCTCGATTTTTTCAGATTGGACAAATTCGGGTAATCAGGTCAGACAGATTTTTGATAGCCCTACTGTAAGCATCTAGCCGCTAGTAGAAAACAATCAATGCCCTAAGGTGGTGCCCTGTAATCCTAAATAAAAGAAACCAGGGTTCAAGCCACCAGTCACCACTGAGGCTTTAACCATATGGCTAATATGACGGAGGATTAGGGGCTCCCCCTTTCGAAGGCTTGGATGACATAGAATAAGTCCCATTTAAAGGTGCATTCCTATCCCGAATAGTGAGGCTTAGGCAATACATATCAGCATAGGAAAAGGAACTCCTTGTTAGCCACCTTGGGGAGTATAAAGACGTCTTCGCCTTTAGCCCTGATGAAATACCCATGTTGGACCCAACAATCATCAAGCACTACCTAAATGTAGACCTCGCCTACAAGCCCATGGTGCGTAAGAAGAGACGCATGGGCATAGAACAATGTGGAGTGGCCGCTGATGAGGTCCAAAAGCTATTGTGCATGGTTCGTTCAGGAATGTCAATACCTTGAGTGGATATCAATTGTAGTGCTAGTGAAGAAACCTAATGATGTTAAGCTTCATGGATGCCTTCTACAGTTACCATCAGATTCCCTTATATCTAGATAACCAGGAGAAGACATCTTTCATCATAGATAAAGAATTATACTATTACATGGTCATACCATTTGATCTAAAGAAATGCAGGGGAGCATATCAGTGACTGGTAAATAAGGTCTTTAGACATCATCGAAAAAACATAAAAGTCTATGTGGATGACATGTTTTTCAGAAGTAAAGAGGGCGCTAAGCACTTGGTTGACCTGCGTGAAACACTGGTGGTCCTTTGTAGCTACAAAATGAGGGTTAACGTTAAGAGGTGTGTTTTTAGTTAAGTCCTGACAAATTTCTAGGATTCATGATTAGTAGTTATGGTATAAAGGCCAAACTAGACAAAGCACATGTTGTCCTTGACATAAAGTCCATGAGAAACATCAACGGTGACTAATAAGATGCATGGCTGGGCTAGGACGCTTCATTTCCTAATTTGTAGATAAGTGTCAGCCCTTCTTTTGAGGGTTTAAGAGGCTTGACTTTTAATGGAACTAGGAGGTAGACGTATCATTCCAATCATTAAAAAAGTGCTTATGTCACCTGTCCAAGGTCCCTAGCCTAGCCTAAGAAGAGCCTTTACTCCTATACTTTCTAACACCAAATGACCCATGAGAGAAAACTCTTAGCTAAATGAAGGCTTTGGTCTTAATGATGATTCTCAACAGCCCATAAAAGAAGAACACATTGAAGAATTAGAATGCAATTACAAACAAAGATCAAACCCAAAAGCAAAATAATTTTTGATAATATTGATTAGGGAAAACTAGAATCAACAACAATCAAAAGTAGTATATTTAGGATAAAGGCTAAGCCACTAGCTAAACTATTTAACCCACCACTTAATCCCATAAAGCCTAAGCACTAAAGATTGAAATAAAGGGAAGACTCAAATTCACCACTTCCAAGAGAGATAAAGAAACTGAGAATTTTGCAGAGAGATAACAAGGATCAAGCTTTTCATTTAATTAAATACTCTAAATCAAAAAATCTTATAAGGAATCAAGTCATGTGATAGTGGGATGCCCTCTTCTCCAAGCTTTGTACCATCAATAGAATTACAAAGAAAAGAATTAATGAAAATCTAGCTAGCTTATAATTAAAATAGGGACCACTAAATAACTACTGGACTGGAATTTGAAGCATAGTCAATTCCATTTGTTCATATAAAGGAATGAAATGCATGTAGCTGAGCCCAATGGATGTTAAAGACCAATCTCTCCAATGAAGAACCAAGAAAAAGAGAGAGAATTCCCAAATAAGAGACCCTTTAATATAGTAGATTCTACACTTGTAATAGATAGCAAGTAGATAAATCAACCCACCTTCTAACCATCTAAAACCTTAGCACCAAGGATTAGATTAAACGGAAGGCTCAAATCACCATCCCCCTAAGAGAGATAAAGAATTTTAGATTTTGAGGTAAACCATGCTTCAAGCTCTCATATCATTCATCAAATCTAATTTTTTATAGAGGTAATTAGGTCCATAAATACTCAATGAGAGGGGGAATTAGCGATACATTAGTGGGGCAAGTGGACCAAGAGGAGGCTTATAAAATAACATGGAAAAATAAATCAAGATTCTTACGATAATTACAATCACTATAAGAGCCTTGAGTAAGCTCTACTCCTTGAAATAAGGTGATGCCACTTGTCGACTAGACCTAGCAAATGGGTCATTCGATTAAGAGATGGGTCGAGTCAAGTCCGGGTCAGGTCATGTTCGGGTTAAATGACGTTTTGGGTTGTTTTGGTTTGGGTCGATTTTGGGTCAACCAATTTTTGGTCACATACGCTGGTCATGCCGAAACAAGCAACTTTGTAGAAAATTTCAGGCCGGATATGGTTTGATTCGGGTTAATTCGGGCTTCGTGTCCATTTTCGGGTGGCTTATTAGCAAAAAAAAAACATTTGGTGGTTTCCATCCATGTATAATTTCTAGAAATTAGAGCTCATTTTCTTCGTCAAATTTAAGTTAGAAATGAAGCAAAGTATTCTACCCATAAACTGAAAATGAGCTAATGAGGTGGTTTTAGGAAGATTAAGTGGTTAACTCCTTATTTAGGGGTAGTATTGGCCTAACCACCTTTCCTAATCCTACTTGGACCTTCTTAAGGGCTCTAGGTCAATATTGACCTAGGGGGACCTAGTCCTTGACCTGGGGTCATTATTTGGCCAACTTCGTTCATGACCCTCACTAGTGAGAGTAGGCCCAAGCTCAGGAGTTGCTCGCCATCAAACCCTCCCCCTTGAGGAGGATTTGTCATCAAATCTTCATCATGTTTTTGATTGTCTTCAAGGTAAGGAGTGAGATCCCAATGTTAAAGGTAGCAGATATTTCCATATCCCCCGGAAGTTCAATCTTGTATGCATTCTCTTCCACCTTTTGTACCACCTTGTATGGGCCATCTCCTCTAGCCAAAAGCTTCTTCTTTATTCTTGAGGGGAACCTTTCCTTCTTGAAACATAACCACACAAGATCACCCAGTTTGAACTCAAGGTGTGGGTGGTACTTGTGGGCCTTTTGCTTGTATTACTCATTTGCTTTTTCAATTTGTGCCCTCACTTGCTCACGTAGTTTCTTCATTTCTTTAGCTCTTGCTTCAGCCTCGAAACTCACCCTTGATTCTTGAGGAATAGGTAGAAATCAATGTTAGCAATGGGATTAAGACCATAGCACACTTCAAAGGAAGAGTGAGAGGTAGCATAGGAAGGAGCCCTATTGTATGCGAATTCCGCATGAGCAAGCTTAACATCCCAACCCCTTAAACTCTTACTCACCATACCCCTAGCAGGGTTGTGAGAGTTCTATTTGTCACCTCCATTGTCTGTTGGTTTGAGGATGGCAAGTAGTGCTAAAGAGTAACTTAGTCCTCACGAGCCTTCATAGGGACCTCTAAAAGTGAGATAGAAATTTGGCATTCCTATCCGACACGATGATTCTTGGAATACCATAGAGCCTCACAATTTCATGAAAGAAGAGGTCCGTGATGTAGGTAGCATCATCACTTTGTGTCATGCTTGACATCCCAATCCCTCAAACTGTTACTCACCATACCCTTAGCAAGGTTGTGAGAGTTCTATTTGTCACCTCCGTTGTCCATCAGTTTAAGGATGGCAAGTAGTGCTAAAGAGCAACTCAGTCCCCATGAGCCTCCATAGGAACCTCCAAAAGTGAGACAGAAATTTGCCATTCCTATCCGACACGGTGGTTCTTGGAATACCATGGAGCCTTATAATTTCATGAAAGAAGAAGTCCATGATGTAGGTAGCATCATCACTTTGTGTCATGGAATAAAGTGAGCTATCTTGGAGACTCGATCCAGCACTACCATGATAGCATCTTTACCCTAATGGATTCTTAGGAGGGCCATAATGAAGTCCATGCTTATGTCATCCCAAGGCCTTGAGGGGACCGGAACAGGAATGTATAGACCTTGATGGAAATGGCTCTTAGCTATATGATAGATGTTACATCTTGGGATCAACTATTGAACATTCCCACCTATATTGGGCTAATAAAAATGATCCTTGAGTATCTCAGGGTCTTGGTAATGCTGAAATGACCGGTTAAGGCTCCTCCATGAGCCTTCTTGACAATTAAGTCCCTTAGAGGGCTTTTAGGGATGCAAAGCTTGTTCTCTTTGAAGAGAAAGCCATCTTTTAGAGTGAGAGAGCAAAAGTTGGAAGGATTCTCCACCACTTCCTTGAAGTGTTCATGCTTATGATATAAAGCTTTGATGGATTGAAATCAAAGAACCCTTGCTTCAAGACCAAAATGAGAGTATATCTCCTTAATAAGGCATCGGCCACAACATTCTCTTTTCCACTCTTATGCTTACAAGAGAAGGTGAAAGACTGAAGGAACTCAACCCACTTGGCATGTCTTGAGTTCAACTTGTGTTGACCATTGATATAGAACAATGCCTTGTGATCCAAATGGAACACAAAAGGGCTTGGGCATGACGTAATGACTTCAATGCTCCAAAGCCCTAACAATGGCATAAAATTCCTTGTCATATGTGGAGTAGTTGAGCCTCGAACCATTCAATAACTCACTAAAGAAAGCTAGAGGGCGCTTAGCTTGAGTGAGAACCGCACTAATCCCAATGCCACTAGCATCACACTCAACTTTAATAGATGATTGAAGTTGGGAAGAGCTAAGATAGGAGCTGAACAAAGCCTATCCTTGATGGTTTTAAAGGCCCTCTACGCAGCCTTTGTCCACTCAAGGCTTCCTTTTTAGATGCATTCGATCAAGGGAGTCATAATTAAGCTAAAGTCTTTAATGAACCGGCAGCAGAAAGAGGCCAACTAATGGAAGCTTCACACTTCTGTAATGGAGATGGGAGTAGGCAAACTCTTGATAGCCTTAACTTTAGATTCATCAAATTGAATTCCCTCACTAGACACAATATAGTCAAGAAAGATAACTTGATAAGTGAAGAGTTCGCACTTCTCAAGTTGAGCATATAACTTTTGTTGTCGTAATACTTGGAACACTTGAGAAAGATGCCCTATATAAGACGTTTTGGCATGACTACACACCAAAATATCATCAAAATATTCCACAACAAGCTTCCCAATGAATGGTCTGAAGACCTCATTTATGAGCGTCATGAAAGTGCTAGGAGCATTAGATATACCAAATGGCATTACAAGCCACTCATACAACCCATATTTCCTCTTAAAGGTGGTTTTTCACTCTTCTGTTTCTTTCATTCTAATTTGATCATAGCCATTCCGGAGGTTAATTTGGAAAAGACCTTGGACCCATGTAACTTATCAAACATATAATCCAATAGAAGAATACGGAACTGATACTTGATGGTGATGTTGTTTATAGCCCTAGAATCGACACACATACGCCAAGTTTCATCCTTCTTAGGTACTAAAAGGGTGGGAATTGAACATGGACTCAAGCTTTCCCTAATGTATCCATAATCAAAAAACTCTTGGACTTATCATTGAAGCTCTTTCAACTCATTGTGATTGCACCTATAAGCCGGCTGGTTTGGCAAAGGAGTGCCCAATAGGATATCAATTTAGCGCTTAATTCCTCTCAAGGAAAGGAGCCCTTGGGGTAAATCATATGGAAATACATCCTCAAATGTTTTCAGGAGTGATTGAGCTAAAGGATGCATGGGTTTTACTCCTTCACTTGTGTTTGATTCTACTATAAGTAAGGCAAATAAAGTGTTGCCCTTACTAATGGCTCAGTCGACCCATGTTTAACTCATAAATAGGCTTTTTTCACTTCCCTTCCCTGGTTAATATTTGAGGAGTTTTAGTGGAGGAAGTGGTGTCAAAGTAAGACTATGAACTATCTACTTGAATGCATAAGTATTGACATGTCCATTAC
>NCQV01145788.1:0-10238 GCA_002740545.1 Lophocereus schottii | reverse complement strand
TCATTGGTTGTCCCTAAATTCATTAGTATCATTTCCTCAATTATTAAAGTTCGATTTTCATTATCTTCCATTACTTTAATTAATTCTTTTGGGTTTCTTGTTCATTTTCATTAAAGAGGCAAAGCGTTTAAAATGAAAGGAATGAGACGAGTTATAAGTAGAAGAGTTTATCTTATTAAAATTTGAAATATATACATCTAATGCAATAGCCCAACCGTAAATCATGTTTATTTATTTAATTACCTTATGATAAAGATTTTCTCATATTTATTTATCACATTTAATCATTTTAGTAAAAAAATCGTTTGGGCCCTCACTTTGCAATTCGAGTATTTGTTATCATAACATTTCAGGAAAATTGATAGTAGGCCTTAATAATTATAATATAAGTGATTTAATTTATTTTTCTGTAATATCACAAAAATCTAAATTCGAGTTACATAAAAACCTTATCGTTACGGAGCATTTTATTATTGAGTCCAATTCATTTTGGCCCAATTTGAAGCCCAAAAATTTTGCTAAATTAAATCTAGATAATTACAATGATTTCTGTATAATTGTATTTAGTTAAAAGCTACTTTTGGGAGATAAATGTCAGCCAGATATTTAAGATCATTTCAAGCCAAGCAAGGGACATATCTTACAAACCCATCTCCCTCTTCTCTCTCATCCATAGCCAGGCCATCCACTACCATTTGCTTGTTGTTGTTCTTGCCATCACAGCCACCACCAAAGCAGCCACCACCACCAATCCACCACTACTAGCTCAGCCATCATCCCCTCTTAACACCCACCCTCATCAATCACTTTTCTCACTCCTCTTGTAGTCATCAAAGTGAGTAACATAACTTTGTCGATTGGGATTTTTGGTTTTGATCCTTTTTTTGTTATGTTTGATTGTTGATCTTGTTAATTTGATGAAATCAAGAGTTATTTTGATATTTTTAATCGTTGATTAACTTTGGGCCCTGCTAAGATTTAGGGTTACTCATGATCATGCAAGGTTAAGATTGAAAGTATGTTTTCATGGATTGTTTGAATTTGGTTTAGTGGTCTTAATCTCTAATAATGTTTGTGAGAGTGTTTTTGTGATTTGGGGATGATATACATAAGTTCTACATTGAACATAAGCTAGGGTTTTGGGCAAGTAATGCTTGGCTTGAATGATTTTCGCATTAAGTATGTTGATTGCTTCTGTTTTGATACAAAATGAATCTTAGATGTGTTCTTTGACTTAACAAAATGATTTGGCGTGATTCTTGAAAAGGGGTGGATTATGAAAATTTCCCCAATTAATTATAAAGGATCATTTTGGCCACTTATGCAAATAAACAAGGTTATGGATATATTTAGAGTGAGTTTGTGAAAGAAAAGAATTGAAAATTTAGTGTGGATGATTATGGAGTGAAACTGAGTAATATGGCTTTGTATGGTGATAAGAAGGGCTAAGACTTCATTATATGATTTTAAGGTATGAATTTGGATGGGGAATTATGTGAAAAGAAGGGAGAAAGCTAAAATAGCAGGGCTGCAAACAGTCCAAAAACATTGGTGACTTTGTGATTAAACTGGTAATAATGGGCCCACAGAAAAATTATGATTGTTGGTGAATAATAGGCCAGTATGTTAGCTTTCAAATTCCT
Organism: Lophocereus schottii; assembly: GCA_002740545.1. Taxonomy (NCBI): domain Eukaryota; kingdom Viridiplantae; phylum Streptophyta; class Magnoliopsida; order Caryophyllales; family Cactaceae; genus Lophocereus; species Lophocereus schottii. The sequence goes on along the minus strand of NCQV01145788.1, from coordinate 8,595 downwards.
TTTGAATCACCTTAATTTGAGTTCTGTGAAAAAGGTATGCTTGTTTTATAAGAACTGAGCAGGTTAGACCAAAACTGCCATACTTGTGTTCTAGTCCCATTTTGGGAACCTTATTATTGGAATCATGCTTGGTATTCTGAATGCAAGTTTTTCAGGACTTCTTAAGCTTTCGATATTTGGGTATGGGTCTCAATCGGAGATCAGAGACTAAGTTATAAGTCATTCATTCTAAGCCTCAGTTATGCTCTTACTTCTCTTATACTAAATCATTAGCCATGAGATAAATATATTTGCAGACCATATGTTCCTACAACGATATTTTTGTACAGAATTAGGGCCTAATATATCGTTTCCTTCCCTTTTGTGCATAATCCCGTTTTAGTGAATTCCATCAAAAGTACCATGTAGGTTCATTGTCTGTATCTTTAGAAATCAGTTACGTATTTATCAAAATTATAATGTTTTCATAAGTACATCAATGAATTAGTTTAATCCATGATTTATCACATAATAAGTGACCCCATCAGTTTTTAGTATAGGGCATTGCCCTTCGGTTACCAACATGGCTTCAAGCCAGGCCCCCCGATCGACTTGGCAGGTGCACACCTATGCACAGATTGTAATAGTTACCAAGGGCTCATCGTCAGATAATAATTAGCAATACATTTTTATATTCATCTCATTCCCTATTTTAAATTAGAAATGAATTGTGATGCAAGCCCAATCAGCTTTTTAATGATCATTTAACAATAAAGGGATGTATGTACTGAGTCTCGGCTCACAGTTCGAAATGTTTTCATGTTTTGGTTTAGGAAAATGTTCAGTGAATCGCTCTCAGGCGGTCGAGACGACTGAAGGTGATAAGTGAGCAAGGAAATCTAAATGGAATGGGGGTGTATTAGTGTTAAGATATTTTTAACACTGTATTCTGATATATTTTGTTGTTAAAACTGCGTAATATACAAGAGTTATATATTTTGGTGTAATCCTTAAGATAGTTGAATAGTTTTGATGTTAGAACTATTCATATATATATGTGTGTGTGTGTGTGTGTGTGTATGGTTTTGATGGGTTGTGATTATGTGAATGCCTCTGATTATAGACATTGTTTAGCATTGCTAAACTTATTATTTACAAGCAAAACCTTGTCCTTTTTGGATGGCAGTATGGCCCTAATCATTTGGGATATCACTTCTAATTGGTGAAACTAATGAAGAGAATGCAAACAGCGAAGTATGTACATTTGGGGGTGTTTCCATGTTTTGATTCTCTTAATGGGATATGGATTATGGAGTTTAAATATAGGAGAGTGAGAAGGTTTATTAGTAAGGAATATCATGTACTATTAGGGATAGAGACTTGTGATTTTAGAAATGCATATTACTTACCTTTTATATGCCTTCATTTGTATTTTCCTTGTAGATGGATCCTTACGCAATTAACATGATACCCGGTGCATCTGTGGCTGCCCACACTTCACTACTGTATGCAAGGATAACAGCACATGCACATGACCCTTTCTTTGAGTTTAACAGCATCACAGTCCGTGCATGCAGATTGCTACGGTACTTACCCAAAGTTGATCTGTGGGTAGAGTTCAGGCTTCATTATCATCATTTCATGATAATGGGGAACCTAGGCTGGGACAGACCTAGGTTTCACATCCAGGGGGCTTTCGCGACCATCACGCCGGAGTTGATGTTGAGGAAGGAGTTCGAGCAGAGGGGGATTACTACAGAGACTCTTTAGCACATCTTTTCCTTACATCAGATGCATCCCTTAACTGGACCCCTAGCAGCCTCACAGGGACCACCCTCATCGCTTGTACCAGGTACCCACTGATGCCCGATAGTCCTGGTGAGGCTCATGTGGTGGTGGATCTCCCTGATACACTAGAGATTGTGGTAGTTAGTTCTGAGGACGAGGCCATGGGGGGTTTCGAAGGCCATCTGGAGGAGGAGGATGATCCCGACGAGGATTAGGACATTGATGAGGTAGTGGTGGAGGAACAACTGGATCAGGAGAATGATGAGGCGGTAGAGGAGTAGCAGGTTAATCAGGAGGTTGACAAGCTACAGCTAGGAGTGTCAGACAGCAACTTCAACTCAGGTGAGGAGCCTGAGGATGAGTCTGATCTAAATTACGATCCATCTAGGGATCGTTAGGTTATTTCAGGGGTACACCTGAGTTGGTTAAATTTTGAGCCCCGTATGTGTATATCGTTTGGTAGGATTAGATAGTTAAATTTTGTGTAGCCTATGACATTATATATAATTAGCCCAATCCTTCCGACCATGATGATATGGTCCATTTCTTTTTTTTTTTTTGGTCTTGTGACGAATCTAGTGTCTTGAGGCTAGTTAGCATTGGCGATTGGGGTAGGATGAAAGTTGATTTTGCCCAGTCGAGTAGCTGTGTTATGTTTTGTTGACCATGTAAAGAAAAAGGAAGCTATGTATGTAAACAAGCAGTTATAAAATGATATAATGAAGCTTTGGGTTTGTGTCAATGATATTTGAGCTATATTAAATGTATCTACTGGGCATGCTTATCTTATATGTTGGGCTATATATGATCAGAATGTCTGAATCAGTGCAAAACAATACGGAGGTTCATATAGAGGAAACCTCGAATCATGGCTAGGGATCGGGGTGAATAGGCCTCACATCATATGCCACCAAATTTCGGCAAAATGCCACCAATTCCCCCTAAATTTTCTAACACCATTGGGGACCTGAACTACTGGTCGACCTTAGTAGCTAAACTGATGAAGCAGATTCCCCAAATACCTACTGAAACCCCTCCTAAAAATGATACATTAGTAGATAGGGTAGCATGATGCAAGTGTATGATGAAAATTATAATCCAGTAGTGTTGGAGGAATGGCTAAGGGGGATTGAGAAAATTTTTATAGTGGTAGAGGTTCTAGAAGAAAAGAAAGTAAACATTAGGACATATTATCTGTCTGGTGAAGCTGATATTTGGTGGAGCACTATTAAGGGTAGACTCATAGGGCCTAAATTCGGGGATGAGTTGAGGGAAAAAGTTTACCCAGTTGTGGTCCAAAGGCTAAAGGAGAAAGAGTTTACAGAGTTAAGAATGGGTGGCAACATGACTGTGATGCAGTATGCCAGTAAGTTCACAGAATTATCAAGGATTATTTCTGAATTTGCGTCATCTAAAAGGTTGAAGACGAGGAGGTTTGAAGAGATTTTAGCCTCCTACATTCGAAATCAGTTAGCTGGGCAACCAATCTTGACTTGTAAAGAGCTATATGAGCGAGCCGCTGAAGTGGAACTAGTGAAGGCAGAATTGACAGCCTTAAACCCAATCAACCAAAGAGAAAAGGGATTAAATGAGGAACTCCGAGTGAGAGTGTGAACTAGAAGAAACCTTTTCCCGTTCCTCCCAAGAGTCATCTTGCAGGCTCAGCAGAGTCCTATGGAAAATGCGAAAGAACAAATCACACCACCCCTGAATGCCGAGTAAGAACTAACAAGTGCATGTGGTGTGGAACCCCAGAACGCCTTATTGCTACATGCCCCCGAAGGTTGAAGGCTCCAGACAAAGGTACAGCAAAACCCTTGGCCCCACCTCGCCAAGTGGCCCCACCACCAAGGCCTGCAGTAGTAGGATAGACGTATGTAATGAGCAAAAAGAAAGCCGCCACCTCTGGTATGGTAGTCACTGGAACTCTTTTCTTCAATTCAAAGCCATTTTGTGAATTATTTGATTCGGGTGCTACTCATTCATTTATGTCCATCTGATCTGCCATGCAATTGAATCTAGAGAATAGGAGAGTGAAAACCAATTATAGGATCAAGCTATTAATGAATCTGTGATTGAGTGTCCCATCTCCTATACACTTGTTCCAGTTATCATTGGTGGAGCCACCTTCCCTATGGATTTAATTCAATTTTGTTTCAGAAATTTTCTCGTACCTTGATAAAGATGACATGGGGTAAGAAGTTGGGCTTACAGGATGGCTCTTGATGGTTCGTTAGTGGGCTTACTTCTTCGGTTAAACCTGCAAAAAAAGGCACCTCTGGGTTGTGGTCAAGTCAAAGGAAGGTCTAGAGGATGTAAAATACAGTAAAAGAGATACAATTGATCTAAGTCAAAGTCAAGTATGCCGGGTTCCGAATCCCTTTCCTGAGATAGGTGGGTGAGCATTTATAGTCCCTGTAGTAGTGGTTACAAAGGTAAATTCCTATTTGGGATGTTCTTGACATGTTTCATTTGCCCTGGAGAAAGCCCAATGGGTCTCGTTTGGGCTTGCCACCCCGTTTGGGCCTGCCTACCCATTGGGGCCTGCTTTGTAGCTGAGCACATCCATGGGTCCTATCCAGAGAATCATATTTTTCGGATCACTTAGCTCCCCACATTTTACCTGCACGTGAGGCCATTCGAGGAGTCAGGTGAAATGTGGATTATTATAGTCTTTGTAGTGGTCGGAGGATCATGAGGAAGTGGTTCACTCTTGGCCGGTTACGTTCTGTTGATTTTACGCCTAGCTGCCATTCAATACTGTCCGGGGGTTTCCAATGTCGGCTGGCATTATAACGTTCCGCCCATCTCAGGTATAAATGGGAGTGCCACTCCACAAGTTGGTTCTGCACCATGGCTTTGTGTGACCTCCGCATCGATTATGGGATTCCCTAGTTCATTGACGACGGGCGAGATAGTGCTCTACGTTCTAGACAATTTCGAGTGGTATCACAGGGAGGTGGTGTTTCCCGATGGGCCTCTGCTATACGATTACGAAGAACTATGCCCAGACTTTGACCATGTTGTGGCCGAAGAGTACGTACAAATCAACGAGCTCCCCAAATTGCCCCAGTTGGTGTTTATGGTAATGTTGCTAAATGACACCGTGAAGCTTGACGTGCTAAGCGGATGGATGATTACAGTAATGGAGTCAGTCCTCATAGAGTTACGATGGAATGCTTTTTAGGCATGGACTGGGTGTAACAGGGGTAGGATCATGGAGGCCCGTCGGCAACAAGGGACATCCAGTGACTCCGATGAGGAGGCGAGTTAGGGATCTGACGGCCAAACTCCCCCTCTTAGTGATGATAACGAGGGATGAGGCTCGGCTAGTAGTGACTGTTCGAGGTGGGCATTCTGTATTTCTTTCTTTGTTTTTTTAAAGCATTTCAATAAAATGATGGTTTCCCTTGCGGGAGCTTCGCCTTAATCTTTGTGTTTTTAGTGTACCACTATTGCCCTAGTGGCCTACTCGTTGCGGCCTATCTATTCGATGCTACGAGGCTCGGCCTTTAGGCCTACGCTGGGACGGCGGCCTCGTGGTCCTTTTCTGAGTTGGGGTGTTTACTGCAGTGACATCTGTATTAGGCACTTTGTACCTCACCGCTACGTAGCGAAGACTGAGTGATGCCCTATTGTTGGGCAGTCTGAGGAATGTGTAGTCCCCCTTTGCCCCCTCTATCCTTCTTTATAAAAATGGCATAGGCACTCCCACGGATGGTCATTTAAAAATGTTCATCAATCGCTAAAGAGAGAGAGGGGGGGAGAGTGAAAGGACTAGGTATGGCGTTTCCCCATTTCTGGGACACCGAAGAGATGGCTAACCATGAGAGGGAAACTTTCTAGTGGTATTGGAGGAGCACCTTCCATCCTGTGCGTCCACTTCCAGAGGACTACCAGGAACTGTGTCTCAGCTTCTCCTTGCCCAGGGCGGAGGAAGCGGCGTGTGACTTCAATCTTCGTGAAATGGTTCAAGCTACCTTTTATGCCATGTTGCTTAACGATGCTGTGGGGCTAGGTATTGCGAGTGGGTTCATAGCTACCGACTTGAAGGTGTCTCTTGAAGGTTTGCGATGGACGTTTATCCAGTCTTGGATGCACACCAATAGGCACGACCTTCTGAAAGCGTAGTTTCACCAATGGTTTCCCCAGGGGGGTGCTCGGGGGCCTATGAACGGTCGAGATGAAAGCTCGGGCTCCAACGATCCCCCACCCCTTCTAGTGATGATGAGTAAGGCTAGTTTCTCTGCAGTACTTCCCTGCATTGGTCTTCTTTCCATTCTCCTTATGAGGTGCATCTGTAATTGCAAGCCTAAATAATAATAGGCCAAGCCCTTTTCCGAGGGTCGGATTTCTTCACTGTGTTTCCTCTTTGAATGATTCTTTCTAGACCTTTATGTCTGCCCTCTACCCGGTCTGACGATCGGGCCTCAAGGAGCCCACAAAGTGGGCCCAATTGTTTTATTTTACTCTTATTATTATCCTAGCTCCAGGTTGTCAGGACCACATGTCAAAAATGGATGGGATTGTTATCACTTCAGGAGATGCGCCATCTTTTGGGTTGCCTACAGGGGGAGCGTATAGCTCCTGGGAAAATACCATTCCCTTAGTTTCCCAATCTTCATAGTGGGAGAGAGAAAACAGAAGTAATTAAAGAGGGACAAAGAAGGATGACCTCTTTTCCCACCTTTACGGACACCACCCAAGCGGCGGAGTATGTTAGGCACAACTTCTGCTGGTCTTTGAGGTAATCTGCTACTTTTCACTCGAAGTTGCTCCCTCTGAATTTCCATGGTCTCTGCCCCAATTTCAATCTCCTCATGGCGATACAACTTCCCATATAGTGCAGGCAATCTTCTACGCCATGGTGCTTAACGAGGCTGCAGAGCTAGGACTCTTGAGCAGGGCCTCTATAGACCGCATGACATTGGACTTGCGGGAACTGAAGTGGGATATTGTTGAGGTTTGGTTGCAGGATATCGATGAAAGGCTCAAGGGTGCACAGGCTCCCCGCCTTGTTGAGACACTTGCTAATCCTCAGCCGTTGATCTGCCTGATGAGAGCTAGAGGCTAATTCAATAGCACGGGCTGCAATAAGGACTCGATGCCATCATGTTAATTAAAAGTGGCTTAAAGTTATGTTAACGAATTGGTCCACTATAGAAGAGAGACTTCAAAAATTCAAGGAGTTGAGAATAGAACAAAAGACGAGGAGACTTGCCCGTCTTCTGAAGAGAGATGAAGCCATGTTGAAGAGATAATGATCTCACTTGCAAACATATCTGGATGGGATTAAATATGTGATCGGGTTACCTGATATTGTCATCATCACTGATCAACAAAAAGAGTATAAGGCCCTTTGGGAATGTATTACTGTGGGAATTCCAACGATTTATTTAATCGATACAAATTGTGATCCAGATCTCACAAATTTTTCGATTCCGACGAACGATGATTCTATAGCTTCAATCCGATTAATTCTCACCATACTAGTATTTGAGATTTGTGAGGGCTGCTTATATAAGAAATTCTTGATTCATATTTTTAAAAAAATGACTTCGTAAACTCGATATTAGAATCGGTTACTATTCCTGAATCTTAAAAAATATATAAAAATGACTGGGGATATTATGTGATTAATTGGTATCCTAAATAGAAAATTCAAGTAGGCAAGTCGAGAAATAGATAAGAGACAGTTGAATCAAAATAGTTTCTTTTAAAGTGATATTTTAATTAGAGGACAATATGAATGTTCTACCATACTCAATCAACACACTAAAGGGGTTATACAATGTATTCGGTGTGAAATTTGGCTAACATTTCTATTGCCAAGTGGGGGGGGGATTCCAAATCCACGGTCAGGTACTTATTACTTCTTAGGTTGTAATTGCTATCTTATTAGGTTCACCTGCTATAGCTGTTCGGAATACACAACCATTCCGACTGGCAGTCAGAATTTCTGCGAATACGTCCTTGAATTCGCTCAAGATGTGAGCAGAACTCAAATTGGAGAAGAATATCGCCCTTGGGTTCCCTTTATTGGGACTATGTTTCTATTTATTTATGTTTCCAATTGGTAATGGCTCTTTTACCTTGGAAAATCATATAGTTACCTTACGGGGAGTTAGCCGCACCCACGAATGATATAAATACTACTATTGCTTTAGTTTTACTAACGTCAATAGCCTATTTCTATGCGGGTCTTACAAAAAAAGGATTAGGTTATTTTGGTAAATACATTCAACCAACTCCAATTCTTTTACCGATTAATATCTTAGAAGATTTCATAAAACCTCTATCACTTAGTTTTTAACTTTTGGGAAATATATTAGCGGATGAATTAGTAGTTCTTGCTCTTATTTCTTTAGTACCTTTCGTGGTTCCTATACTTGTCATGTTCGTCGGATTATTTATAAGTGGTATTCAGGCTCTTATTTTTGCACCTTTAGCCGCAACTCATATAGGCGAATCCATAGAGGGCCATCATTTATTAGTCTTAGGAAGAGTCCTTTTTCTAGCTTAGATCAAGGCAATATATTTGTGGCTCAAGATTCTTTATTCTATAAGGATAATCTCTTTCTATTTTCCAAATATATAAATAGAGTCTACGATAATAGAGAAACGATCTTCGAGAAGTTTCAACTAAGGGCGAGTTGGTTAGCAAAGAGGGCTTGCGCCAGGCATGTGGAATCCAATGGCTATAAGTAAACTCTTGTAGATTAGATGTTTCGAAGGATGATTCAAAAATCTGATTGAACTTAAGATAGAATTGGTGGTTCACGTTATGGAAGAAAGATATGTATATTTGATATTAGATATTGACAAGTT
>NCQV01145718.1:0-12100 GCA_002740545.1 Lophocereus schottii | reverse complement strand
TGGCGTACGTTACGATGGAAAAACTAAAGAGCCTCATATCCACCATGTCCGACAACATCACTCGTCAAGTGTCTGAGTAGGTGAAGAAAGCCATGGATGCGGCGAGCTCGGCCCAGCTGGTTTCTAAAGGAGGACCCCCCATCGGCCGGAAGGTATGCCGTCCATTCACCTCATGGAACATGGCAGAGAGGCAGCGCGGTCAGATAGGAGCGATCGGCTTCCCCTCGGTCAACGGGGGGATGCACAGTGGAAGAGCTCGTTGCCTGATTCGCGCAGGGAAAAACTGCAGTCTCGGCAACTGGCTCCACTCCCTACGCGACGCACTCTAGGAGGGCCACTTGGCTTAAAGAGCACGAACAGACTTCTCGGCCCAGGGGAGAGAACTCAAGCAGGTGATGCCCCAGCCCGGAGCGCTATGTGCACTGCAACCGTTCCCGAAGCCCGCCTCCACGAGGGACACACGGGTAGAAGATGCAGTGAATGAACAGCTCTCCCCACAGGGTGTCGCAGTGTGGCGGGGAGAGGAGGAATCCCTCAGTGGTTGAGGTCGAATGCCACCCTGACACCCCTATCAAGGTGTCGGGGACTGCTGCTCGACCAACTATGCTTCCCTTCTCGACCCCGTTTAGCACCAAAATCATCAATGGTCCGCGCTACGGGAAGCTCAAGATGCCGATTATGGATCTTTATGATGGGACCACGGACTTGAAAGAGCACTTCGGAGTTTACAAAGCCTAGATGTATGTGCAAGACGTAGATGACGCGTCATACTATCGCTACTTCCCTACCACCTTAAAGGGAGTGGCGTAATCTTGGTTCAACGGTCTTACCCTAGGGAGCGTAACTTGCTTCCCAGATCTAGCCGTCAAGTTTGTCAGCTAGTTCATAGCTAGCCGCAAGGAAAGGCGGACCAGTATCCACCTGTCGAAGATTAGGCAGGGACCGCAAGAGTCCCTCACCGAGTTCATCAAACGCTTCCATCAGGAGGCTGTGCTGATCCCTAACTTAGAAGAAGGGGTAGCCTACACTTCTTTCTTGAATGGCCTTAAGAGTGGCCGCTTCAAATTCTCCCTGGCGAAGCAGAAGAAGACAACGTTGGCGGAAGCTTTGAGGAAGGCACGGGGATTTCATCCGGGCCACTGAGATTTGCGCGAACGGCTCGGACACCTCAAACAAAACGAGGACTCTGGGGGACCGAGGCTTTAATCGTAGGGAAAGGAATCCTGCTCCATCGGACAGAAGACCGCAGTTTGAACCACCTGACCTGTGGTTTACCACAGATGCTAGGAGCATCCTCATGGAGGTCAGCGAACACCCGATGCTGCGTCGGCTGCCTCCTATGATGGCACCTCCCAAGCCTCAGAATGCTAGGAAGTATTGCGAATTCCACGAGCAGAGTGGGCATGTTACGGCCGAATGTCGAGAATGGGAAAAAAAAACCTTCATGAGTTAGTAAACAAGGGACAGATTGATCGGTTTTTGAAAAGAGGGCCACGATTCCTGCAGTAAGAACCGGCCCCCGCTCCGCCCCCACCGCGGGATGATGAATGTTCCACGGAAGTCGTAGCCACCATAGCGGGTGGCTATACGGAAGAAATCAGTCAGACGACGTAGAAAGCTCAGCTTAGAAGCGCGCAATAAGTGCTCGCTGTTGAGCAGGGATCTCGTATAATGGCGCCGACGATGGTGTTTGGCAGAAAAGACACCCCGAGGTTTACTTCCCCTCATAACGACCCTCTGGTGGTCGAGATGAAAATTGTCAACGTAATCGTGCGACGGATCCTGGTCGACACGGGCAGCTCCGTGGACATTATCCCCTGGGATTGCTTGAAGAACTATCCCACCCAGGACGTGACCTCATTCCCATGGTGAATCCTATCCCTAGGCTTTACGGAGAAGGAAGTTAATCCCATGGGAATGATTCGCCTCCCAGTGTACTTTACCGATAAGAACAAGTTCAAAAGCCTGGAAGTTGACCTTTTAGTAGTTGATGTACCCACTGCCTACAATGCAATCATTGGGTGACCGACCTTCCATCAGGTGAAGGCTGTGGTGGCCTCATACCTCCTCCAGCTTCAATTTAAAACAGATGATGGAAACATTGGGGAGCTGCGCAGGGAACAGCGAATGGCCTGGGAATGCTACCTGGTAAGCATAAAGCCCCTCATCGACCGGACCAGGGAGCATAAGACCTCGGGACCATCCCACACAGAGAAGCGGGCAAAGGCAGGGCCGGCCACTCCGGTCCCGGAGGCTCTGGTAATCCACACCCTCGCTTCTTCAGAGCCTCCGCGACCGCAGCCAGAAGTTGTGGATGCAGTGGGACACCTACCGCTCGAGGATGAACGGCCGGAGCATACCGTACAGCTCGTCTGTGGCATCGCGGCCGAGGGCCAGCAGTTACCAGTTTCCCTTCTACGAGAATATAAAGATGTTTTTGCCTTCGGACCTGAAGAGATGCCCAGCATCGCCCCAACTGTGATGGAACACCACTTAAATGCTGATCCTTGGCATAAACCAGTTGTTCAAAAGAAGTGTTATATGGGCCCCAAACGAGCGGCCACAGCTAATGCTGATGTTCAGAAGCTGCTGGAGGCTGGCTTCATTCGAGAATGCCACTATCCCGACTGGATCTCGAATGTGGTGTTGGTCAAGAAGCCAAACGGGACATAGAGGATGTGTGTAGACTTCACAGACCTAAATAAGGCCTGCTCGAAGGATAGGTACCCCTTGCCCAAGATCGATAAGCTAGTGGACGCCACGGCTGGCCACGCCCTACTAAGCTTTATAGACGCATTCTCTGGGTATCACCAGATATCCCTCTGCCTGGACGACCCAGAAAAGACGGCGTTCACCACAGACCGCAGTCTCCAGTGCTATAAAGTGATTCCCTTCGGCCTCAAGAACGCAGGTGCAATATGCTAGTGCCTGGTCAGCAAACTGTTTGAGCCACTCATCGGAAGAACCATGGAAATGTATCTTGATGACATGATAGTGAAGAGTAAAGCTAAAGAGGATCACATCAGCGATATGAAGAAAATGTTTAAAATACTTCGAACATTCAACATGAAGCTCAACCCGAAGAAGTGTGTTTTCGGGGTCCAGTTGGGCAAATTCCTCGGTTTCATGATTAGCCATCGTGGCATAGAAGCAAATCCAGACAAAATCTAGGCCGTGCTGGATATGAAACTGCCCCGGAATGTACGAGAAGTACAGTGCCTAACAGGTTGTATAGCGGCCCTTTGACGATTCATGTCTCGTTCCGTAGACAAGTGTCAGCCCTTCTTCTGCGTCCTGCGCCAGCGGAACAATTTCAACTAGGATGAACAGGCGGACGAGGCTTTACAGGCTCTAAGAACGTACTTGGCTCAGCTGCCCAAGATCGCCAGTCCGGCTGAAGGAGAAGTCCTGGTGTTGTATTTAGCTGTGTCAAAGCATGTAGTCAGCGCCGTCCTCGTGGACAAGCGCGCGAGGGAGCAAATACCGGCGTATTACGTAAGTCACGCCTTGGCCGGTGTAGAAATGAACTATCCCTTATTGAGAACTTTGGCACGCCCTGGTAATGGCTAATTGGAAGCTTAGGCCTTACTTCGAAGCCCACAAGATCTTGGTCTTAACCGACCAACCCTTGCGGAGCGTCCTGCAGAAGTAAGACGCCTCGGGATGTCTCCTAAAGTGGGCTGTCGAGCTTTCCCGTTATGATCTGGCCTTCGAACCGCGGCGGCCATCAAGGCCCAGGCATTGGCCGACTTCTTAGCCGAGAGCACAGCCCCAACCAAGAAAGATTCCCAATCACAGCCTTGGCACTTGTATGTGGATGGCTCGTCCACTAAAGGCGATAGTGGGGCCGGCCTCATCATTGAGAATCCCACCGATGCATGGTATAAGCATGCCCTAAAATTCATGTTCAAAGCATCCAACAACGAGAACGAGTACGAAGCTCTCATTGTGGGGATTGAGCTTTGCTACACCGCAGGTGCTAACTATGTCCAAGCCTTCTCCACTTCCCAGCTCGTTGTCAGCCAACTTAATGGGTCATATGAAGGGAAGGACAAAGTCATGGCCGCGTACGTTTGGCGAGTTCACGAGGCCACCAAATTATCGAAACATTTCTCCATCGCGCACATTCCGCATTCAGAGAATTGACGGGCAGACACCCTGTCCAAACTAGCAAGCTCCTCCGATGATGGGAGGCCCAAGAACATCCAGTGAGAAACTCTAACGGAAAGGAGCATCTTCTTACATGAGGTGCTATGGCTGGACAGAAGCCCAACCTGGTTAGAACCCATCTACACGTACCTCACTGATGGAACATTGCCCGCGGACCCTAAGGAGGCTGAGAAGGTCAAGAAAAGGTCGAATTGGTTCATCTTATACGAGGGGATTCTTTACAAGCGGTCTTTCGCTCAGCCTTTCCCACGGTGTGTGACCCCGGCAGAAGGCAAGCGAATATTGGAAGCACTACATGTAGGCATTTGCAGCTCGCACGTGGGGGGCCGTGCATTAGCCATTACAGTCATACGAACCGGCTACTACTGGCCTAGTTTGCAAGAGGACATAATGACTTTGGTGTGGACTTGTGACAAGTTCCAGAAGTTCGCACCCGTTCAACAGATCCTCTCCACCCCCATGACACCGATAGTCAGTCCCCTCCTGTTCGCCATGTGGGGAATGGACATCCTCGGCCCTTTTCCAAAGGCTACGAGCCAGTACAAATACCTCTTTGTGGCGGTCGACTACTTCACTAAGTGGATCGAAGCTGAAGCCATCGCATCTATAACCACCACCAAAGTGTGTAAATTTATATGGTGCAACATCATCACCCACTTTGGTATCCTTCACGCCATTATCTTTGACAACGGGCGGTAATTTGACACTAGCAAGCTCACAGAGTACCTCCATAACTTAGGTTTCCAAGCTCGCTTCACGGCCATCACGCATCCCCAAACCAACCGCCAGGCTAAGGCGGCCAACAAATTCATTCTCCATGGTCTGCAAAAGAAGCTTGATAACGCCAAGGAAAAATGGGTGGACGAGCTGCACAGCAGCCTTTGGTACCTTCGCACAACCGAAAAGACTGCTACAGGTAAAAGCTTGTTTATGTTCGCCTACGGTTCCGAGGCAGGCTTGCCGTCGAGGTGGCCCTGCATACCCATCGGTTAACTACCTTTCAGGAGGCGTTAAATAACGTGGCACTATGTGAAGCTGTCAACCTCCTTCCTTTCATTCATGCTGATGCCCTTCTTCGCGAGGCTCTTTACAAACTTCGCATCGCATGGCTACACAATTGCTCAGTAAGGATTCAACTTATCTACGTCGGTAATCTTGTCCTTCAGTGCACGGAGGTTGTTGCTCGAGCATAGCAGCATGGCAAGTTAACTTCCAACTGGGAGGGCCCCTGCAAGGTCACTACACAGATCCGCCCTAGCACTTATCGGCTTGAGACCTTCCAGGGTACCCCCATCCCATGGGCTTGGCATAGCAGCAACTTAAGGAAATATCACATTTCAGCTTATATTGTTATTTTCTTTCTTTTCTAACATGTATCTAGTGCACTCTTCGTAATGAATATCAAGACCCGGGCGGTCATCATTCGCACACCTGCCTACCTCTTGTTCCAATATTGAGCATGGCCTTATGGCCGGTCGCTATACTCTTAGCCCCTTCTGCGGGCTAAGGGTCCTAAAGCAAGGCCTTATGGCGATCGCTACACTTTTAGCCTCTTTGCGGACTAAGGGTCCTAGAGCACGGCCTTATGGCCGGTCGCTAAACTCTTAGCCCCTCTACGAGCTAAGGGTCCTAGAGCATGGCCTTATGGCCGGTCGCAACACTCTTAGCTCCTCTACGGTCTAAGGGTCCCAGAGCACGACCTTATGGTCGATCGCTACACTCTTAGCTCCTCTACGGCCTAAGGGTTCCAGAGCACGACCTTATGGCTGGTCGCCACACTCTTAGCCCCTGTGCGGGCTAAGGGTCCCAGAGCACGACCTTTTGTTCTTTCGTTTGGGGGCCACCGAAAGACCAAAGGAAGAATATCATATAAAGACAAACATGCCAGAACGATGAAAAGAAGACTCTTTCATTAAGAATAAAACAACACAACACAATCTTTTACAACCATTTTCGAAACCAGAAGCAAAAATGGAAACGAGCAAAATAGGGGGATGGGGGCTACACATCGGGCTCTCCGCCATCCTCGCGTTCTTCCTCCTCGGATGCACCGGCCTCAGCTTCCAAGGGATTGGTGGCCTCATCCTCAGTAGCTTCACCCTCATATGAAGGGGGGATAAACTCCACCTCCTCAGGATCGCGGCCTTCCGCAACAGCCCGTTCGCGCTCGTCCACAAAGCCTAGATAAGCCTCAAAGTACCGATCATCTGAAAATTCACCTGCAAGAGTTAGTAAGACCTTACGAAGGTAGACGAGGGTGTCCAAACGACCTTACTAATGGCTCTGCTTCTTGGCTTGGAGTGCATCGGCTGCAGCCTTCTCCAACTGGCGCTGCAGCTCCTTCTTTTCGCCTTCGCAACCCTCTAGGTCTGCCTACAGCCTCTCAGCTCCTCTGATATCGAGAGATAAGTCCCTCCAGCCACCGGCACTCTGCAACGGCCTTTACCCCTTTAGCAAAGACATCGGCCATGGCCATCTCCTCTTCAGAGACCTTTAGGGGGTTCGAAGCCCCAGGGGCCGCCAGGTCCCAGGATTTGACTATATCCTGGACGAGAGAGAGTCTGATGCTCGCGTCCGCCTTAATGAAGTTGGCAGAAGGCCGCAGGGTGAGTGAGGAGGTGCCACTAGCACCTAGAGTCGCAGCTCCCGCGCCTTGGGAAGGAATCGGATGTGCCTGCTGGGCAGGGGTTTGCTCCCCTGATGATCGGCTCCCCGATTGACGAGCAGACGGACGGTTGGCCTTCGCTCCTCCTACTGGCGAAGGGGTGGATGCCCCGGTCTCCTTAGGAGGACCCTCGGTCCTCCGCTTCTTACGGACAGGAAAACTCACGACGGGCCTCTTCCTGCGAGGTACAAGGGAGGGTGCCTGCAAGAAAAAGTTAAGTCAGTTGCAAGACAAACAAAGGGGGGAAGAGCGCATAAATTCGTATACCATACGCTTTTGGCTTGCTGAGCAACGAGGAGCTGCCTCTCTTCCTCCCGCCTCCGCTCGACGGCAGCCGCCACTTGTTCGGGAGTGGCATCCCCAGTTTCAAAGACCGTCAGCGAGCTCTCGCTTGATCTACATGAAATAAACGGGAAGTCAGGTTAGCACCAAACATAAAATAGGTCATTATTGGAATGGCTAAGTACCCTTAGTGATATTCTTAAGGATCAAAAGGTCGGCTGTAGTAAGAAAGAAGTTGTTCGCAAAAACCTTTAGCCTAGGGAGCCAGTTTAACGGCTCTCGGTCACTGGACTTGCGTCTTCTCTTCTCGGGCCCTTTCGCCAACTCAATTGCTTGAGTTATGAACCTAGGAATTGGCTGAGGCCTATCGTCCTCACGTATATAAAACACAAAATAGCAGGCCGTGCATCGCACCTCAGCGGTAGGCTCTCTAAAGGGGCTCTGAACCGGTTTTCCCTCATTCCAATCAGGGACATCATCCCAACCTGATTCTCGGCGTAGGAAGAGGAAGTCGTACTTCCAATACTTTAGTTTCAACTTCTTTTCAATGGCCGTCATAAAACCCGACCTATTGTTAAAACAGTACCACCCCCAGATCCCCAGTTTCCTTAGGGGCCTTCTAAACCGTGTGAACCAGGCTAAAATTCCCGGGCCGAGCAAGTTAGGCCGCACAGTTCGCAGGTTGCAATGAAGGAACAAATATTGTGCCAAGACGTGGGTACGATCTGTGCTGGTGCGAGCTTATACTTATTCAAAATTTCCCTGATCACGGGATGCAAAGGGAAACGGACACCGTAGTTAAGAGCTGCTAGGTATACGACTATACACTTAGCAGGTGGCTCATTCATGGTGGCATCCGATTCAGGAAGCATGAAGGAATACTCTGCAGGCAAAAGGTACTACTTCTCAAGGTAAGCTTACGGACGGCGTTAGGGTCGGGGAAGTGGCTCCCTGGGCCATCCTAAGGGTCCGAGCGGGTTGGGGCCCCGGGGAACTCTAGCCCTTCGGCCATGATTTCGGTGAGTGGAGGCGCACGACTTGTTTGTTTAGGCACTAACCTAACCGGCCCTGACGATGATTTAGTAGGGGCCCTTCCGAGGACAAGCTCCGCAAAGAATGCCCAGAGGCAGAGTTGCGAGAGCCTGACCAGGAGCAAGTGCTAGAACTAGATGAGGCCACCTCGGCCTCTGGGTTTGATTGAGTAGGAATTGAGCAAAGATTACCTAGTGTGCCCTCGGCTAACAACTCATCTGGATCCTGAATGCGGGGGGTAGACTTCGTCTTTGCCATCCTGCGAACCTGGAAGTTGCGCACATAGTTAGCAATGGTGATCTCCCAAGGGTACGTCACCTCCACCTCAGGGCTAAGAATGATGAGGGTGGAGGAGTACTCGCAGCTAGACCACGAGGGTGTGCCCGGCTCAAAAGGGGGAAGGGCATAGGGAATCTTTGTCGGCTCCCTACGCTTATTCTGTTGGGGGACGTCGGCCACCACCTAGCTATCAATAAAGGTTGGGAAGCTAGAGAATTGTGGGTGCCGACCCTCTATTTGGGGGCCAGCTTGCCCTCATGGACGTCCCCACTGGACGACCAAGATGACGATATAATATGCACCAAATAGTGCTTCGAGAGGGTGTAAACGTATACCTATAAACGATGAGGATTCAAGGACCTGGTTGAAGATGGGGGAGGCACCTTCAAACAACCCTTTGAAGATATAAAGAAATACTTGAGGTGCTACAGTGAAATTTGAAGGGAGAGTAAGGAGTAGGAAGTAGAGCTTCTCTCTCTAAAAATTGGTTTCTCTCTCTAGGAAGAGAAAGTGTGAAGAACACAAATGACCCCTCTCGATGGATGCTCACCCCTTTTATAGAGTAAAAAGGAAGGGCACACACCCCCATGCAACTCGATAGGCATGCCTCTTCCCAACTGACGCCACGTCATCAACGACGATTGAGTAGCAGGAACCCTATGCATGAGCCAGCAGCACGGCTTGAAGGCCGGTTTCTACACTCTTAGTCCCATTGGGGCCTAAAAGTCCTTGAGCACGGCCTAAAGGCCCGGCGCTACATTCTTGGCCTCTTCGGGGCTAAGGGTCCTAGAGCACAGCCCTCTGGTCAGTTGCTACACTCTTAGCCCCATAGGGGGCTAGAGGTCCTGAGCACGGCCTCATGGTCCATCACCGCACTCTTAATCCCGTTGGGGTCTATTGGCCTTCGAGTACAGCCTTCTGGCTGGTCACTAGGTTCTCAGGGCCTTCTGGCTGGTCGCTAGGTTCTCAGACCCACTGGGGGCTAAAGTCCTAGAGCACGGCCTTATGGCCGGTCTCTACACTCTTAGCCCCATTGGGGGCTAAGGGTCCTTGAGTACGGTCTTATGGTCGGTCGCTATACTTTTAGCCCCATAGTGGGCTAAGGGCCCTTGGGCACGGCCTTATGGCTGGTTGCTACACTCTTAACCCCATTGGGGGCTAAGGGCCCTTGAGCATAACCCTATGGTCGATCGCTACATTCTTGGCCCTATAGGGGGCTAAGGATCCACGAGCACGGCCTAATGGCCGATCACTATACCCTTAGTCCCCCTGTGAGTAAGGGGTCCATAGCACGGCCTCAAGGTCGGCCGCTGGACTCAGCCCCACTGGGGGGGCTAAGATCCCTGAGCACGGCCTCTTGGCCGTTCACTACACCCAAAAGTCCCATTAGGGGCTAAGGGCCCTCAAGCACGGTCTCAGGGCTGGGCGCAACACTTTTAGCCCAGTGGAGGCTAAGGGTCTTAGGGCATGGCCTCATCCCCAGTCGTAGACTTAGCCACGCTGGGGGCTAGGGCTCTTGAGCACAGCCTCAAGCCCGTCGCTACACTCTTAGCCCTTCTGCGGGCTAAGGGTTCTAGAGCACGGCCTTATGGTCAGTCGCTACACTCTCAGTCCCACTTGGAGGCATGGTATTCCCGTTGGGGGCTAGGGATCTTTAAGACCGTTCGAACAACCTTCTCGCAGAACGTAAAGACAACACATTATGTGCGAGAAACAAATTTTCGTTGCGATGATCACGATCAGTACAAACGGCTAAAAAGAGAAAACAATATTACACCAAAGGTGTAAAACAAAAGCTAGGTCTACTCTTCCTCGCTTGAGGGGGCAGGAGGGTCGGCCGCTCCTAAACCATCCCCCTAGCCATCACGAGCACCCTTAACCTCTACTTCGTCTGGCTGGCGATGAAGTTGCGCTCCTCGGATCACCTCGTCCATGATATGCATCCAAACCTCGAAGGTCGACCACCTTAAGCCCACCAGTAAAGACCTCATTCTGTCAGCCGAGTACTGATGAACACCACCAAGCTCAAGCATCTCGTTCATCAGCATAGCATAGAACGTCACCTAAACGATCTTAGGCATCCCCGATTCACCGTCTACGGCCTCAGCTTTGGCCAACGAAAAGCACGGGAATAGCACATTGGAGTCCTTGGGAAGAGGGCGAGGTCCAACTCCAGGTGAAGGTCTCCCTGATGTACTTAGCCATCTCTCTCATGCTGTGGGTATGGGGAAATGCCATACTTACAGCACAGACAGTCACTGATAGCTTCTCCTGCGAGTGAGCTCTATAGTGACTCGCGAGGGACAGGAGCGATATATTTATACGGAAATACTAAGGGGGATGGTAGGCGAGGGAAATTCCCAAGGACCTAGTGGCCAATCCATCCTAGACACGTGTCCTTCCAACCACACGCCAAAAAAAGGGGAGGTAACGAAGGAAACAGAGACAGAACAATGAGTACGGCCTTTATTGATAATTGGTATAAGCAGTACAAGGCAGAATCCGAAGGAAACATAAGAGGGGGAGGGGGTCACTCCCTACTATTCCACACTAGGCTAGGGGGAGGCCGCACCTTCAGGAGCCGCATCATCAGCTGCCGCTCCTCCACTTAAGCTCTCCCCTTGACCACTGTCTTCGCCCAAATTGCTCTTCGGGCAGAACTGAGCCTCGTAAACTCAGTCACCAAATAACCAAAGCCACGATTCAAATGCTCATCAGCGCAGCTCAGTGAGGGCCACCTCCAACGACCAAAGTCTCGGTCTATGCAGCAACCCAAGCTTCTCAGCTTCGCTGAGAAGCATCGCGTAAAAGATCACTTGCGGCAGTTCCAGAAGCTTATACTGGGCGACCGCCTGTTCAGCCACGGCCAGATCAAAGTCCAGGCATAAGGACCGGAAGTCTTTTGGGAAGGGTGATGGGGGGAAGGCTTTCTCCTGCCGGTCCCACTGAAAGCAGCGAATAACAAACTCGCTCATCGCTTTAGTATCAAGGGAACGCAGAAAGGCCATGGAGAGAGGTTAGATCGCAGTTGTTACCGAATAAGGAAGTGATGAAAGCCCTACACTAAAGGTTGCCTTTTATGGTGTAGATAGCAACAGTTTTATAATGACACTGTACATGCCTCAAAACTTGTGCATCTGTGGACAGTGGCACCCGGACCATCCATTATCAAGGCTCGATTCCCAAGGACCTCTAGATGTGTGGTGATTAAAAAACGGTGGTCCACATTCTACCCGACTGCTCGATTAAACACGACGTACAGGAAGAATGTGGGGGCTAAGTGATTTTGGATAAATCTAATTTATCCCAAATGAGCTTTCTCTAATTTTCATCTCACAGACCAGGCTCATACGACGGTACTGGGCCTAGGAGACATCTTCCTAGGGTTATCCTCAGGCCCATGGTCACTCAAGGGCCTAGAGCACAACCCTAAGGGCCTCCTCTGGGCCAAACCGCATAGAGACTGGTGGCCTATGCGGGCACTTCAACTAAAGTTACTATTCTACCCTTCCTTGAGAGGGCTATAAATAATGACCTATTTCTCTCGGGAAAAGGGTTAGCAGCTGTGGACACTAAATTGACTCTGCCTCTTCCTCCTTAACCTGTAACTCGGACTTTGAACTGACTTGACTGTCAGAGAGGCGTTCCCCGGTCCACAATGCGGGGTTGCCT
>NCQV01145705.1:0-10099 GCA_002740545.1 Lophocereus schottii | reverse complement strand
ATATCTGTGTGTGTGTGCGTGTGTGTGTGTGTGTATGTATATATATGTAAGGTTCATCCTTGTAATTAGCACACATAAATTACTGCAAAGAAATATGCAAACTTTCTCAAGCTATCTTCCTACATTTCTTTTCTTTCTCTTGTTTCACGTTCTGACTACAAGCAAAATTCTTTTAATTTAATTCGGTGTTCTCCAATTTTAGTGAATTGTAGTATAACTTTATGCATTCGATTTCTGGGTGATAATGGATCTACGTTCAAATGAACATCGTCTTGATCGAACTATAAGAACTTTCATTGTTGAATAATTCCCAAGTGAAACCAACGAAACTACGCAATAAAGTACTAGAATAATGCTCTCATTAATCAATAAACATTATAAGACTTGCACATTATGTAAAATAAATAACATTGAGAAACAAAAAACCTCTAAAAGGAAGCTAGAATCTCATATGAGGAGATAAAGTTTTGGGGGGCCAAAAAAACAACACTACTAAATACTAAATGCTAAGATCGATTAAAGAGAACCAAGTATAAAAGGAATCTACCACCGGCTGTACAACCAGTAGCAACCATCACTACAGGAAAAGGTCCATGTAATGACAGCAACAGCGACGAAAAAGGACAGAACAGCGATGAAATTTTGATTTCAGCGACGGAAAGGGGTTGTCGGATTTTCACTCATCACTGAGTACCTGCCAATGGAATTTCAGTATTCCATCGCCAATCCAGTGATGGGAACAGAGATAGAACAAATTTTGGAGGGGGATGAAACTGCATGGAATGGAGAGGCAGAACAAAAATCCGTCACAGTTAGCGACGGAAATAGAGATGGATTTTTTGTTGCTAATTGTGATGGCCCCTGTTCTGTCTCTCCCTTCAGTTAAACAAAAAAGAAAACCTCTAATTCGATTGCCATTCTGTCGCTAGGTTTGCAATTTTTTTAAAAATAAAAACACTTGTTTTTTATTGTATCTCTTAGCACATACATTTCAATCATTGCAAGAAATTTACAACGAGTATTCACTCCATCAACATCCATTAGCTTCGAGTATGACTTCATTCGAAGCGTCCTAAGCAATTTTCAAACCACAAATAGGTGGAATATCACATACAAACCAACACTTGAAACCAATTATTTTCAATTCATAAATCACAAGTCCTAAACAAAGGGTATATATAACAAAATACAAATCCAAACAAACCACAAGGTGCTAGTTAGTTAAAGTGAAATTAAGTTTGCAGAAGAGGGAGACGCAAGCACTAAGTGCAGGGGAATGAAATAAGCACCAAGAAGAAGAAGAAGCAAGCACTAAGGCGTGTACTCCATAAAGAACCAAGAAGGAGAACCACCAACTGGGGAAAAACTGCAACCAACTCAATCACCAAGGTGAGGATCATCATCTTCCTCATCCTCAACCTTATCGTCATTATGTTGTGAATGATGAGTAAAGAGTGGCTGGGATCCCGAGCCAGAAGCTTGTTGTATTTGGAAGAAAACTTACAAACGTTGATCGATACTCATCATTTATTGGCTCAATTGTTGGTTGTTTTGGGTGAGCATTTTGTTGGATTCGTCCAATTGTTTACATTTCTCCATAAGCAGCTGGTAACTTTCAGCTTGTAAAGTTAGCTTACCCCACAAGTTGATTACTATACCCTTTAAATCTTTCAGCTCTTATTGCGATGGGATATAACTGGTACCTACTGACAGCCATTTATGTGAAGTATGCATTAGTATTACAATTAAGTAAACTTATGGTATAACCATGTTCATTTAAGCTCGAGTATAAAAACTATACCATCTCATTGAGTGGGACTGAAGTAACCGGATTCCCTAACGTTGATAGTCTCATTGCCAATGCCATAAATACAACCCTTTTTATTCTTGCACGTCTTCACCCACAACTCCTTTGGGTTTAAAAGCATCTGGGATGGATCTTAAGAAGTGCCATCCCCGGTCCCTTAAGAGTTGATTGCATTTTGAAATTCACGTTCAAAGGATTCCTAAGATATCGCCACATATGCAAAAAATCATATATGTTATGGTTAAGGAAAGTAAAGTATACAAGTCCAGGTTGAACTAACAATAAAGATTGAGAATAGCTTATATCTTAAATACGTTTGTTGTGATTTCTTGTCAACCCAAGGGCCGTCTTCTTGGCTATGGAATTTGTGAGTGCGGCTGAATAATTCAACAATTGTAGGCTCTATCCCAAGTTGTTCCCTCTGCGTGCTAAACAGAATTATGTGAAACACAAGCCAAACCGCATTCAAAGTGGGCTGGATTATTAAAATTAAAGAAATACATAACAAAGTTATTTACTAGACGCCTACTATGCTCATACATAGGGATCGAGCCACAGGTGTGGAAAGATAGGCCTCCACTTTCTGGAGCACCTAGTTGGTTCTTCTGAGCTGTTTCACGTAATTCCTTGTAACCTTCATTCGCCCAATATTGTTGGAGTCCCTCCCATTGAGCATCACCGAGCCAAACAAGCTTCTTGTTATACTTCCTTGCTTCGCCAAGGAAGTCTCTCAAGTGTGTATTGCCTCGATTTTAAAAATTTTTTCTTATACAGTCCTCATGGACGGGATCCCAAGTAAACCACTTCTGCAATTATGAAAACAACAAACACATCAAATAATACAATAGTAATTTATTAGGTTCATAATAACTGTTAATATGTAGTCACTTTAGTTACCTTGAGCTCTCTAAACCACAAATCCCATACTGGTTTGGGCACTTTACCCCAAGTAGGCTAAGCTCCGTCATATTTGCTTTAAGATATGAGAGAAATCTTACTAACAGTACCATCATTAGGAAGAAACCTAATTGAACAAAATACATCAAATTGATTAGTTGTGATACAAACTACTTGAAGTTCATAACATATAACAATTGAAGACTTACTCGTTACCATCTGGCTCAATCCAAGTCTTTGTTCGAGTGCTCCCATGACTAGATTGTGCTTCACTTTGTCCAGTTGCAATATTTTCTTAGGACTAGTTTGTGTTAGGGTCAATAGGTTAGGGAGTAGGCTGCACAGCGTTGACAAAAGGGGGGTTTAGAGGAATGTTGTAAGCAAATTGGCTGTACATAGTACTTTAGTTGGGAATATATGAGGTCTAATAATGGAAAGCCCTAAATGGGGGAGGCATTGGTCCTAAAGGACCTAGTCTATAACCAGCCATTGTTGCTCCTGGATGAACTGGGATGTAAGTTACTTGGGGGGAAGATTGATTGACATTCATTGTAGTTGGATCTATAGCGGAGCCCCTACGCCCTCATCCTCTACCTCGAGTAGAGGACTTACCTCAGCGAGAACTTGAATCCATACCTGAGATAGTTGATAACGAATGCAAGTACAAATATGTAATAATTGCATATATGAACCATTTACTTAGACATCATAATAGGTACGTAACAAATATTTTCAAATTTCATTCATACAATAAAAGTAAAGTCACAACCAATAGTTTTCCATGGTAAGCACTCAAATACACAACAATTCATAAGCATTCAATCATCTACATCATCATCATATAGATGCAAATTTTCCTCTACTTCATCTGTTTCATTACTGTCATCCCACTCAGCCTCTTCATCAGCCTCGTCATCCTCTTCTTCATCTATGTCATCATTAACCGGAATGAATGAAAACCCCATTTCATCATTAACCTCTTCCGGTGGTGTGCTTTCATCCACTAATGATGTAGGGATAACATCATTCGCAGGTTCAATGAGTGTCGTCATGTTCATTTGTTGGTAAGCACTAGGTAGAGTCCATTGCTTATCCACTCTTGCACTTGGTTTGGTTGGTATGACAACAAGCCAATTGGCCCTATCCCTTGAGCGACCTACATGTGGCATAAAGTATACTTGTGATGCGGTGTTTGGGAAGATGAATGAGTCATACTTTCAGTACCTCTTTATACGGTACACCTCAATAAGTTTGCTTAGTTTATGAGATCCTATACCACTATTCAATTTCGGATCAAACCACTCATAACTAAGTAGCACACATGGTTTAAGTGGTTCATCTACAGACTTAATTTGGACAATGTCCTTTAGTAGGCCATAATAATCATTTTCAATATCGCCTTTCCCCGTGCCACATACACCAACACCATAATTATATGTTTTCCTCCCGATGCTGTGAGCTTCTGTGTGGAATTTGAATCCATTAGCTCTATATGCCGTCTAAGTCAACACATACCAATTTGGCATTGCAAGCAATCGTGTCAAGTAGCAATGTTTGTAGGTGTCGAATAGTTAAATGTAATGCACCTAAGGTGACATAACATGTGGTTTTAGTTAATACAATGCCCCAAACGGATGTTAAAATTATGAAGGAATGAGTTATATTACTTACATTTTGACTAAGCCAATCTGCAAAATCAGTTTTAATGATGATGTCAACGTCAGCGTCATTGACATTAGGACGTGTAGTTCTGACTTTTTCTATGAAAATTCTGTCACATTTTATGAAGACGGTGAATAAACTTGTGTTCCAAATGATAAACTCAATTGAAAGTTCAGGTAGCACTCACCCATATAAGGTTTAATTTCATCACAATTTAATAACACGTGAAGATGGGCAGTAATATATTCGGCATCTGTGAGATACCTTCATCTTTCCCTACCAATAGCAGTCCCTTGCGATTTAAACACAGATAGAGTTGAGAAATGATTATTATATTCATCACCATCCTCATTTCTCCTGCATTTAGTGCGCATGGAGGGCACATTAGAGCCAAAGTAATCGGAGGCGAGGAATGTCCTCTCAGCTTCTAGGTAAGCTTCTATGATTGAACCTTCAGGGCACGCATGTTATTTTATCTTTTTCTGCAACTTGCTAAAGTACCTAACAAATTTATAATTTGCATTACTTGTAAGTGATTGGGCAGATAGAATTGAGATAAGGTTTCATCAAACACATTCTATTTTACCTCTCAAATGGATACATCCATTGATATTGTACAGGGCCACTAAGTTGAGCCTCTTCTGCCAAATATACTGGCAAGTGCTCTATTACATTGAAGAAGCCAAAAGAGAAAATCGTCTCCAACTTATAGAGAGTGATGGCAACGTTCCGATGCATTTCCTCAAGCATGTCTTCTCGCAGTGTTGTTGAGTATAAGTTCTTAAAGAACTGAATTATCTCAATGAGAGGTTTCAACACATCATCTAGGAGCTCACTAAATGCAATAGGTAAAAGACTCTTCATGAATACATGACAATCATGACTTTTCATGTTTTTGAACTTTGCCTCAGTAGAGTCCACGATATTCCTCAAATTGGAGCAATTTCATCAGGCATTTGAAGCTCCTTTACCCATTCACACAACTCTTTTCGTTTATCCACAGGAAGAACGAACTTCGCTGTTGGTTTAACCGTCTTGCCAAGAAGGCCTGGCTATAAATGTAATTCTTATCTATCACACATAACTGTAACGTCTATTCTTAATTTGACATTTTTCTTTGTTTTTCCATGAACATCTACAATAGTGTTAATTATGTTTTCGAAGAAGTTCTTCTCTATGTCCATCACATCCAAATTATGGCGGAGCAATTCGTGTTGTTGATAAGGTAACTCCCAAAATATGCTCTTCTTCGTCTAATTGTGCTCATTTTTCTTAAATCCTAGTATAACAAAGTCACCATTTGTAGTTACCATTGGGTGATCTTCCACCTCGGCATAAAGTTCTTCCCAGATATGCGGCGAGGAGGACCCCCTGTAATAATTTTACCTTTTCTAAATGCTATTCTATTTCTTCTAAACGCATGATTCTTTAGCAAAAAACAATGATGACAATCAATTCATGAGAATTTGCCTCCATTTCTCAATCTCAAAACCTTTTGTTGTGTCATACATGTAGGACATGTCAATTGCCCATTAGTATTCCAACCAGATAACATTCCATATGTGGGGAAGTCATTGATGGTCCACATAAGTGCAGCCTTCATCTGATATGTTTGCTCTGTAGAAATGTCAAATATTTCAATTCCAATAGCCCACAACTCTTTCAACTCGTCAATAAGAGGTTGTAAATATGCATCTATTTTGTTCATGGGATTTTTAGGGTCGGGGATTACACAAGTGAGAAACATAAATGGTGTGGTCATACACATTTCAGGGGAAAGGTTATAAGGTGTAACTACCACTGGCTAAATGGAGTAAGATCTTGAAGACAAACTGTAAGGATTAAATCCATCAGCACATAAGCCAAGCCTTACATTTTGAGACTCTGCAGTAAAATCAGGGTATTTGTTATCAAAATATTTCCATGTTGCCCCATCTAATGGATGACATTGGACATAGTCCTCAGGCTAATGTTCATAATGCCATCTCATGTGCTCTGCAGCACTTCTTAATGCATACAACCTCTGAAGTTGAGGTTTTAATGGCAAGTGATGCATCCTTGAGTATGGCAATGGATTCTGATTCGTTTGTTATGACCTTTACCTTTTCCATCTTAAATGCCCACAAAACTTGCATGTATCCAGGTCTGCGTCCTCTTTAAAAAATAACATGCAACCTTCACGACAATAGTCAATGTATACCACATCATTGCTGAGATCCTAACAACCTTTTTCGTTTGGCCATAGTTGTTTGCCACGCGGTTCCTAGGTAGACACATCTCTTTCATTAGTTGAACTATTTCATTGAAATAGTTTTATGGTATATTACAATCAGATTTGATACTCAACATCCTCATAGCAGCCGAGAGCTCACTGTGGGTGGAACAATCATCGTATAAGGGTTGTTGAGCAGCTTGAACCATATTACAAAATAGTTCTCGGCAAGTGCTTGACTCCTCCTCCCTTATATTTTGATTTGCCATTATAGCATAACCAACCATGTACTCTATCTGATCTACATAGGATTCATTATAGTCATTGTTAATATGACTTGAACCTCCAACTTTGAAAATTTCACTTTTTGAATACCCAAAATCATATTGTTGAGGCTCTATTTCCCCATGACTTATCCAAAATCAATACCCTTTCATAAAACCCTTATACTTAAGGTGCATCTTGACCTCTTCGGGTGTTAAGTACATCCTATTTCTACATTTAGCACAAGGACATCTATACTTTCTCCCATTCAGAAACTCTGCTTGCCTACATGCAAATTCATCAAACTGATTTGCTCCATTTAGAAATTCTTGCGTATAATCACTACGATCAGGCAATAATCTATTATACATCCACCTACAATGTAAAGGACCATTCATATTATGCTCAAACCACAATAACCGCATAAGTTACTAGATAAGAATTAGTTTTAAATTAAATAATAATAACTATATAAATTACTCAATTATATATTACATATGTTTACTTATAAACTTCTACAAATATAGTTATATTCTTATAAATTTCAAAAAACTAATAATTCATCCAAACTTCAATATTTTGTTCCACCAACATATCAAATTTCAACTTAAAATTATCAAACCTAACCCTAAATTGCATTGGGCAAAATCTTGAAATAAATTAGAGCAATGATTTCACATAAATATCACATTTCAACAAAAGTATGAGCTAAAGATTTCATTCTAGCAACCAATCAAATTTCTACTTCAAATTACGAAACCTAAACCTAAATTACATTGGGCAAATTCCTCAAAGAAATTAGAACTATAACGTCATACAAACATCACGTTGCACTAAAATTATGAACTAAAGCATTTCATTCTAACAAAATAGAACAGGAAGAATGACTTGTGGAAGCAATCTGCTTACCCTTTTCTTATTAATATGCTATCATTTTATATACAAGTGAGTGATCCCAATGTTAGGCAACTCCTAAGATACAATATTGACCCAATAAACTACCTACCTAAAAATATTTACTTCCCAAAAATATAATATGATAAACTAGTCTCAATACCCCCCTTACGTTGGTGCATGAAGATCTCGGATGCCCAACTTGCAAAGTAAAAACTCATATTGTCTCTTACCCAATGCGTTTGTGAAAATGTCAGTGAGCTGGGCATTGGACGGAGCAAAAGCGAGACTGATATTCCCAGTAACAATTTCATCACGAATGAAATAGCAAACAACCTCGATATGTTTTGTCCGTTCATGAAAGATAGGATTCTGAGAGATATGTAGAGCGGCCTGACTATCACAATGAAGAGACATAGGATGGGAATGAGGCACTTAAAGACAAAATAAAATGGATTTTAACCATTTAAACTCACAAATAGTCATGGCCGTAGACTGGTATTCTGCTTCTGCAGATGAACGAGATACCGTATGTTGCGTTTTCGTCTTCCAAGAGACCGGCGAACCCTCGAGGAACACTAACCAACCAGTAAGAGACTGTCTTATCAATGGGCACCCTGCCCAATCAGCATCACAACACCCATGTAACTGCAAATCACACTTACTACTCAACAATATACCCTGACCAGGATTACCCTTTAGGTAACGGATCACTCTCAAAGTAGCTTCCCAGTGGTCTTCTCGAGGATAGTGCATAAACTGAGATAGGACATGAAAACTATAGGACAATTCAGGTCGAGTGAAGCACAAATAAATAAGCCAACCCACTAAGCGGTGATATGGTGCTGGGTCGTCGAGCTCCTTACTAGTGGACAAGGCAAGCTGGTGGTTCTATTCCAATGGCACACCGACAGGTTGTGCTCCTAGTAAACCAGCCTCAGAGATAACGTCAAGTGCATATTTACTTTGACAAAATACAAATCCATCAGGGCCACAAGCCACTTCCCCTCCCAACAAAAATTTCAAAACACCAAGATCCTTTATATGGAAACAGACACTGAGGTAATCTTTCAAACCACCAAGATCATCAACATACACAAGGACATTCAGTTGAACTGCTCCTTGCTGCAAAGTAAACAGAGAGTAATCCGAACAAGATTGTTGAAATCCATAATTCTTCAAAGCAGCTGACAATTTTGTAAACCAGCACCATGGGGCCTATTTCAGTCCATAAAGCGATTTGCGAAGCTTGCATACTTGGCCGGGAGTCCCTACTTTGAAGCCCGGAGGTAATTTCATGTAAACTTGTTCCTCCAAATCACCGTGTAGGAATGCATTATGAACATCCATTTGATGAACTTCCCAATCCATGGCAGTCGCAACTGCAAGAAAGACCTGTACGGTAACCATTTTGGCCACCAGAGCAAACGTCTCTGTGTAGTCAACCCCTTCAGTTTGATGATTCTCAAGTATCACTAATCGAGCCTTCAACCACTCAATAGTACCATCAGAATTAGACTTGATCTTATATACCCATTTGCACCCGATAGCGTTCTTCCCTGTAGGCAAGTCTTCTATCATCCAAGTTCTATTAGCTTCAAGAGCCTCAATTTCATGACGCATTGCATCCCGCTAACGACCATCTTTGACGGCCTCAAAATAAGTGACAGGCTCGCATTCCACTTCCAAAGCTGTAAGAAAATTCCTATGTCGCATAGAAAAATTATCACAATTCACATAGTGTGCTATAGGGTAAGGAGTACCTGAAGCATGCCACAGTACGGGTGATGACATGGGTAGACTCTTTTTCCGAATAGTGTGGGTAACATAATCACGCAGGCGAATTGATGCTTCTTTCTTACATTGACCCCTGCCTAACACTTCTTCCTGTCGATCTGTAATCGAACTGTCGTCGATAGCAACCTCCTGAACCGCAAGAGCAGGTTGTTAAACATCACTTAGGTGCGGCCGTTGAACTATCATGTCCATGACAAACTCTTCGTCACCCCCCTCACTATGGGTGTGGGTAAATCATCAAGGTCCTCATCAATTGTCGTGATATGAGGCAATCCACCATTGTCAAGAACGGAATTGTCGGCAAAGGGAAAAACATCTTCCAAGAACACTACATTGCAAGAAACAATAAAATCTTGTTTCTCCAAATCATATAATCCCCATCCCTTTTTCCCGTAGGGATACCCAACAAAGACACATCGTCGACTTCTGCTTGTAAACTTATCTCCCGTCTTCACATGCACATAACACAAACATCCAAAATGTGCAGGTGGTCATAAGTGGGTTCTCTGCCATATAAGACACTATAGGGTGTTTTTCCATCCAAAACTGAGGAAGGGGTTCTATTT